>VURO01050025.1:11352-27528 GCA_015108175.1 Pelvicachromis taeniatus | reverse complement strand
ACCCCACCCAATAAAAAAAAAAAAAAAAAAAAAAGGAATTTAGTTGAAAACTGTCCTCGATGTATCGAGTTAAAATTAGAAACTGTTTTTGGAGTCCTCTAGGCTAAAGAGGAGAGCAACCATCTGGCTTATTTCAGCACAAAATTATAAAGCCAGCGTCTGAGATGGTTTGGGGGAACAATAGGGAACGTGGAAACCAAACATTTTCCACATTAAAAAGCCTCAGCTCTAACATGAAACAATATTTACACATTTGGAACAGCAAATGCTGCCAATCAGACAGCAGTGTTTTTTAGATGTTCCTTTTCAGTTTCAGTTTTAGAGTCTGCTGCACTTCAGTGAAAGCATGTTATGAAAAAAAAAAGATTTTTAGACAATCAAAGGAGATCATGAACTGGTAATACAAATGTATTTATGTCTTTAGTTCCCAAACTCAAACTGTTAACATAAAATCTGTTTCTGCTAAACTTTATCAAAGTATTTACAGTCATGACATCCAAAAGTATGGTGGCCCTGAGAGGTCAAACACACTACAACTTAAGAAATTACCGTTAAATAGAAAAACGATGCAAAAGCAGATAAACACAGGTTATGAAGGTGAGAAGCTAAATGGCTAGTGAGCAAAACACATTGCTTTGTGTCTTTTTTCTCTTAAAACATCGATGAGTACTTTGCTTTTTTTCAAGCCTGTCTCAGTGCGATCCTTCACATGTTTTGGCTTCTGTTACTTCTGCAGCTATTTCGTTATAGCAGGTGTGTCAAACATAAGGCTCAGGGCCCAGAATTCGCCCAGCAAAGACTCCAGTTCGGCCTGCCGGACAACTTTAAAAATATGAAGTTTGTAGATTAAGAACTTTTTATTTTACAGCTTTTCCTATTGATAAGGCCATTCCCATTGCCACTCATACTACACCAAAGCAATAAACTAACAGACAAACAATGACTTTAAAGTCAGAGGTCGAGTATTCTGAAAATCGTGTGAATCCACTTGAGAACAATGTGATGTAGCATTTTGAAATGGATACCACACGTGTATCTGCTAGAATGCTGAGGGGTAGAAATGACGGCTGCCAGTATGTTGTTTTTTTTTTAACTTCCACTGTGCTTTATTAAATTTCCATTGTGTTTTGTGTGCTTTTGCATTGTTTTTCTATTCACTGGTATTTTCTTAAGTTGAAGTATGTTTTAAATCTCAAGGGCTCTGTAAAAATGATCTTATGTTTAAAAAAACCCCTCAGTTTCAACATTTCTTATGTTTTGGAAAGTAAACCAATTAAATAGTTTAGGGGGGGTTTTTTCCTGACATTTTAAAAAAAACTTCCCAAGTTTTTTTTTAGGAAATGGGGTTGAATTTGAAAAAAAAAGGAGTCATCCTTAATTTTATTGAAACGAGCAGCACTCAGTCAGAGGTGGTTACTGAGGTGCCTGATACTAAAATCCTTGTATTCATGATGGTAAGTTGAGTAATGAATTTGAGTTATTATCCTCACATTTCTTATTCTCAGACAAGTTGTTAGACTTTTTACTTTTGTGTAATCTGATTTAGCTCGAATGTATCACTTTGATTCATTAATTTGTCTTATCTTTTTAGATGAGAAAGTGATGGCAGATGATGAGTTCACCTGTGACCTCTTCCGTTTCCTGCAGTTGCTTTGTGAAGGTCACAATAATGGTGGGAATTACTCATGTGCCAAATGAGAGTAACAATAAACTGAGCCACTCATGAATCACGTGTCTTCTTATTCAAAATTATGTCAATTTTTATGCAGATTTTCAGAACTACTTGCGGACTCAAACAGGCAGCACAACTACCATCAATGTCATCATCTGTACAGTGGATTACCTTCTCCGTCTCCAGGTAAAATGGCTTCAGTTAGTGCACCATATGCTGATTGAAAATAAAGGTTTTAAAGCTATGCTGGGGCTTATGATATTGCAAAGCTACACATATAGTAAAAGGCTTTTGTCTTTTAAACATTATACATTTTATATTTATTAAGTGTTCACAGAATGGCATCGGAATTTCTCTAATGACCCCATATTTTCATCCAAGGAGTCTATAAGTGACTTCTACTGGTATTACTCTGGGAAGGATGTCATCGATGAACCAGGCAAAAAAAATTTCTCCAAAGCTATGACAGTGGCAAAACAGATTTTCAACAGCCTAACTGAATATATCCAGGTAACACTGAAGCAAATCAGGCTTTATACATAGTGGATGCTTTTGCTGTTTTGCGTATAACACATAGTCTCTCGTTTCAGGGTCCATGCAATGGCAACCAGCAGTCCCTAGCCCACAGCAGGCTGTGGGATGCTATTGTAGGCTTTCTTCATGTCTTTGCCCACATGATGATGAAGCTGGCACAGGTATGTACATATAACTCAATTAATGAAATTAATTCCAAATTAAATGTATTTATTTCTCTGTAAAAGAGAAGACAGTGTTGCCTCTGTTCTGTAACATCATCAATTGACCTTCTGACCTTTCATGCTGCATTTTATTTTCAGTGACCATGAAAGAAAGTCAGTGGTAAACATAAAAGGTGTGATGCCCGTTACACGTGAATTATACTTCTGCATCACATCTATGCTGTAAATTATGCCATAAAATGCAACCGCATTTTAACCCTACGCCGCAACCTTCTGCGTAACCTGACGTGCACCTTCCAAGAAATGTAGCTACGTGTCTGCTTGACGCATACTACAACGACTTGAAAGGCGTGGAAAGTTGAAGTGTAGGGATAAATGTGATTTTCCGGTTATTACCTACGTTAGGATGTAGATTTTCTGCATAAATTCAAATCAAGCTTTAGCTTTAAAAAAAAAAAATAGCTTTACGCTTTACACTGATGCTATTTGTATAGTATGTTAAATTTGGTAGTAGGCATGATATCAAGAATATCTTTTTAAATAAGTTAGAAGTTTACAGCCACTGGTTTTGTACCTTAAAATGGTTCTTTCCTTTTTTGCACATTAAAAAAGCTCTGTTGTTATAAATCTGACAGTAAACACAAACCTTTCTCTTAAACAATTGACAGAAGCACCTTACAGAACACCTCAATATTAAAGAAAATATTACAATTCCTGCTTTTGTAAATATTTATTTTATTTCATTTTTATTTGATTGGTCAATTTGGTCATAAGATTAACATTAGATTAAAGATTAACCTGTGTAAATGATTAAATTGTAATTTTGTGAGTTTCATGTGGCTGCTTAAATTTCAGGTTTGTGGTATTTTTAGTTCAGGCTCTCTGTGACAATGGTTTCCCTTTCTGGGAGATATTTATTGGGATGATGTTATTTGACTACCTGCACTTTACTGTCGTGAATTGCCTGGTGTAAAAAATAGAATTCATCAGCATTTAATATAATACACATTAAGAGACTTAATAATAAGTCTTGCCCAGTTGTTTCTATACCATTTACTATTTTAATTCTAAACTATATCATATAGTTATAGTTTAAAATTAACTTAAAGGTCAGTTACCTATTTAAGAATTTGTTACTAAAAAGTTAGATTACTGTTCAAAATGTGGAAAAAAAGGAACGGTAAATCAAAAGCTATGGTTAAAAAATCATTTTTATAATATTATTTATTTAATTCATAAGATGCCCGACAAGGAAAAAGAAATGCTTTACAGAGAGTACACTAGAGACACAGCTGAAAACCAGTCGTATGGTCAAGATCTTTGGGTCCTTAAGCAACTCTGCATTTAAAATTGTGTCTGGTTATGTCATATATTAGTGCTTCAGTTTGGGAGCAATGGGGTACAGGCAGGCCTCTCGTCTGGTGGTTTATGAAGGAGGCTCAAAACTGTTGAGTATCAAAAATCTCAAACCAAACAAAAAATCTTATATACACTTGACCACATAAATAGAAAATTATTGTTTATTGTCAGACATAAGTTTAGTATCAGGAGTTTTAAATGAAATATATTATGATAATGAGCAAACATTTTTTTTTCTGTGTTGATTTGAATTATACACAGTGTTAAAGCTTTTTCTAATTGGGTGATTTTTAAAATACACAAAGCTATTTGTGATACAAGTGCTATAAACAAAAGGGCAAAACATTTACATATGTAGACATTTCCATTTTGTTTAGTGCATTAATCCTCTGCAGATAACCGAGGCTAATAACATTTATTATTGATAGCTTTTGCATGGATAATTTTTTAAACATGTGGCCAGATTAAGAGATGACCCATGCTTGATGTGTAAATTCCCAGCTCAGCATATTTTAACAAATATTACAAATGACCTTAGCGTGTGCTTTTGCTCTTCAGCTGATAGTCTTACAGTCAGCTTCTCTGTTTTTACATTTATCATTGTGTTTCAAAGTCTAATTTAAACTTGTGCCATGTTTGTGCCATGAAAGAAAGCACTTGCTATACACAAGCAAAATGTAAAAGACAAATGTGAGTGTATTTTGTTTAACACCTGAATAATTTATTTATTATTGAAATTGTCTTCCACATGGTCAATGCAGGGTAAAGTATGTATCTACTTTTTTATTTATTAATGCAGTATTGTCTTTACTAGTTTTTCATTTATTCAATGTTGGCTTCTCTTATCAGGCTGTTTTATATCCACCTGCTTTTCACAGAACTCAGTAAGAGTCATTATTTACATAATGCTGATTACAGTGTATTTCCAAACAAAACTGACGTATTAGCACCTTGAGTCATTTGAAGAAATGTTTGAAAGTTTACATTTATATATATACTTATATATTCATATATATATATAGAGAGAGAGAGCACATTTTATTTAATTTGTAGTTTTTTTTAGTACACTAACACACACATTAGGCCTCATGAACAGCAAACGGTATATTTTCAGACAGTGTAATAGTCTTTTTCTTTTGAGTTTTTACCCTATAAAGCAATTTTCAGAATTATGTTTGGCACCATGAGTCTTAAAGTAACAGCCTTATAATTCAAAGCAAACATAGTTTATCCTTAGTCAGTTTGGGAGAAAGAAGCAGGTGACTACAAAACTTCCTGAGGGAGGGCCTGACTTTTAACCTCAACTGTTGGAGTATACACTTTAATATGAAATTATTTTGTCTTTGAATATACTCTTTAATGTGACATCCACTTCGTGTGCACACATTTAACAGAGATTACAAATTTTTAACATCATTTTTCTTTTCATTTACAGTTTGTTGAGCTGTGGATTGTGTTGTTTTGATTTAAAATAACTATATATCTATTCATTTTTGTAGTTTTGCCTCTGTACACCACCAGAGTGGTGTTTAAATCAAACAGATATCTTTAATTCAATTGGTTTTACACAGTCCGCACTTTCCAAGTCTTAGAATTTACTGGGTAATTGCCTGATTTCATGGTCTTTCCCTATTCCATGACAGATGAAGGAGATATGATATCTGAAGTTGTTTCAAAGTGATAAACCTGTATTTTGTAGCTTTCTACTGTCATTTTAAATTAAAGTAAAATCATCATAAGTGTGAAAAAAACAGAAAACATATCAGAAAAATAGTATAATCCTTTAGGAGAATCCAAATAAAAAATCTGGCACAAACCTATAAAGAAGGAATGCAGTGGTGAGCTCAGCAACACCAAAAGGACTGAGAGACCACAAAAGACAACTAATGTGAATAATGACAGCATTTCCTTATTGACGATAAACAACTTTACAACATCTGTCTAAATGAGGAACACTCACAGTCAGTGCATTATTCCTAAGTTCTGCAATCAAGAGATGCCTTCATGAATGTAACTACAGAGTTTACAACTAAGTGCAAACCATTCGTTACAATCAAGAACAGTACAACATAGTCATTGTCTGCAAATTATTTACCATAATCAATCCTTAAATTTTAAATTATATTCCTTAGTTCTGTTACTTTTGAGTATCTGAGTAACTGTGTATAAAAATGGTAGTAGTTAATGAATATTTAATTCTAAATCATTCTTAAACTTGCTGAATTAAAAATGGAAAAATATGCACTTCAGTAAGATCTTCATTGTTTTATTTAAAATTCTCTGTGGTGGTACACAGAGGCAAAACTACAAAAACTGTATCTTTGTCCAGCAAATTATGGACCTACATCTATATATTTACACACAAGCTTCTGCTATAACTTCTAATGCTCACTGTCATAGAAATGTAATATTCACAAAGGGGTACATGAGATTTAAGATGTGAGTTTTATCACAAAAATGACAAAAAAAATTCACATTATGGCATTTTTAAAAAACACATTTTGATAAATTCTCTCAGCATGACGATTTGGTTCATTAACATCCTCCTTTGTTATGAATGTGATTGTATACAACACACAGTATTTTGAATGTCCACTTCTTATCATAACAAGGTTTTGGGTTCCTGACACTTACAGTATAACTTGTGCTTTCACCTTTACCAAAGACTGTGTCTCCATGTAAACCTGTAATGTTTCAAGACAGTATTATTGTCATTACTGTAAGGTCTTGTTCTTCTTTCATGGTCACAGGACTCCAGCCAGATTGGTCTGCTGAAGGAGCTTCTTGACCTACAAAAAGATATGGTTGTTATGTTGCTGTCTTTATTGGAAGGTAAAATTAATTTAATCTCTTTTATGTCCGTTTTCATCTTTTTATCCGTTTCAGTTTAAAAAAAAAATTGTGCTTTGTATTTATTCAGGAAATGTGGTAAATGGTACAATCGCTCGCCAGATGGTAGACATGTTGGTAGAGTCCTCCAGCAATGTGGAGATGATACTCAAGTTCTTTGACATGTTCCTCAAACTGAAAGATATCGTGGCCTCAGATGCTTTCCGTGATTATGTGACAGACCCTCGAGGGCTGATCTCAAAGAAGGACTTCCAGAAGGCGATGGACAGTCAAAAGCAGTACTCCCCCTCTGAGATTCAGTTTCTTTTGTCCTGCTCAGAAGCAGATGAAAATGACATGATCAATTATGAAGAGTTTGCCAGTCGTTTCCAGGAACCCGCCAAAGACATTGGCTTCAACATTGCCGTGCTGCTCACCAATCTGTCTGAGCACGTCCCTCATGACACCAGGCTACAGAACTTCCTGGAACAAGCAGAGAGTGTGCTGAACTACTTCCGTCCGTTCTTGGGGCGTATTGAAATAATGGGAGCCAGCAGAAAGATCGAACGCATCTACTTTGAAATCAGTGAAGTTAACCGCAGACAGTGGGAGATGCCTCAAGTAAGAGAGTCCAAACGGCAGTTTATCTTTGATGTCGTCAATGAGGGTGGCGAGTCAGAGAAGATGGAGATGTTTGTCAACTTCTGTGAAGACACCATCTTTGAGATGAATATAGCCTCACAAATTTCAGAGCAGGAGGAAGAGGAAAAGGGGGAAGAAGAAGATGAAGGGGAAGAAGGAGGAGGTGAGGGTGGAGGAGGTGGGGAAGGAAATGGAGGAGGAGATGAGGATAATAATGGAAGGGAAGGTCCACATGAATCGACCTCTGCCTTTGCCGATTTTATAAACAGCATGTTAAGCTTCCTCAGCATTTTCACCTTCCGTAACCTTCGCAGACAGTATCGTAGAGTGAGAAAGATGACCTTCAAGGAGATTGTAGTGGCCTTGTCCACTTTTTTCTGGACCATACTGATGAGTATACTACACTTCATTTACAATGTATGCAAAGGTATCTTTATGATCATCTGGCAAACATTGTTTGGAGGTGGCTTGGTAGAGGGAGCCAAAAATATCACAGTCACTGAGATTTTAGCCAGCATGCCAGATCCTACCCAGGATGATGTGCATGGCGATGGACCAGGGGAGCCAAGGACAGGGGAGGAACAGGACGCTGGAGGTGTAACAGACACTGGTGAGACTGGGAGTGGAGAGGAGGAAGAGGAGGATACTCAAGAAAAAGAGGGTGGGAGGATACCAGGAATGGATGCTCCAGGGGGACTTGGAGATATGGGTGTGGAGGCACCAGTTGATCCTCCAACTCCTGAAGGAACTCCCATAACAAAGAGAAAAATGGTAAGGAGTAGTTTAGTCTTATTCATCAGTTGTTTGTGATTATACATCTACCAAAAATGTGGATAGAAAAAAATCAAGTCTTGTGCAGCAGATTCTTTTGTTTACAGGCACCAGAAGAGACTGATGCTAGTCAGAAACCACCAGAACCTCCTCCTGTAGAAGAACCTCCTACAGAGCCTGAAAAGGCTGAGTAAGGCTTTTTAGTTGGTGTTGTTTCTATACTAATTTGCTTCAAGCATTTCCCTCTCCCTTCCATGGGTCTAAATCAGCTTGTACTTTTTAGCCAGGGCAGTCCAGGAAGATTACAAAAACGACTTTGAACAGTTTGATGTTAATGATTATCTGAATGCACATTTTTATTAAAAGGGTTGGTTTTCATGGCATTGAAGCAAATTAATGAGCCAAGAAAAAGATCATGGCAAATAGATTTTTAAATTGATTGAATGAATTGATATGGCAATAACTCAAGACTGTTTATTTTTTAGTGCTGAAACTGGAGAGAAAACAGAGAAAGAATCTGAGAGCAAAGAGGAAGTAGAACCAGAAAAACCAAAGAAATCAGCAGCCAAAAAAGACAAGAAGATGAAAAAGGATGGAGGCTTTCAAATCTGGACTGAGCTGGAAACCCAAAGGAATAAATTCATGG
This sequence comes from Pelvicachromis taeniatus, assembly GCA_015108175.1. Classification (NCBI taxonomy): domain Eukaryota; kingdom Metazoa; phylum Chordata; class Actinopteri; order Cichliformes; family Cichlidae; genus Pelvicachromis; species Pelvicachromis taeniatus. Next base: position 18,911 of record VURO01050025.1, on the reverse strand, counting down.
TAGTATATGTGTCAAAAGTGATTTTGTTGTATAATTTTAATGCTAGTATAAAGTGATTGATCAGTCAAAGAATATTTATGTGTCTTTTATAGAACTATCTTTCCAGAAACTTCTACAACCTGCGTTTTTTGGCTCTTTTCCTCGCATTTGCCCTGAACTTCATTCTTCTTTTCTATAAGGTAAAAAGAAATGACTTTAATTTAATCTATCTCCTTTTTACATGGAGACTTGGATGAATCTGTTTAATGTGTCTACTGTCTGTTCTTTGATCATTTTACGCTGTCAAATGTTAGGTGTCCGACAGCCCTCCTGAGGGTGAAGAGATGGAAGGCTCTGGACTGTCTGAGGGTAGCGGGCTGTTCGAAGGGTCTGCATTGTTTGAAGGCTCAGGCGAAGAGATTGAAGGATCTGGAATTAATGGTGGAGAAGATGAAGATGAGGAAGATGTTCCAATTTATTTCTATTTAGAGGAGAGCACTGGATACATGCAGCCTACTTTGTCCTTTCTTGCGATGCTTCACACAGTCATTTCATTCATCTGTATCATCGGCTACAACTGCCTGAAGGTAGGCTGAACACATATTTGAAATGTACTGGTACATGGTAAAAAAAAGTATATAGAAAAAAAATTAGTGCTGTCAACGTTAACACGTTAATACGGTCATCACAATTAACGCGATTAAAATTTTTTAACGCACTCAACCTGTCTGGAACGCAGAATGGACAAACTTTGAACGAACTGCCTGAAATGCGTTGACAGAGACATTTCAGAGATTTTGAGTCAGTCTCCGCTCCAGATGGGTTAATTGTTAATAGCGTTAGTCGTGAACACATTAAGCCCTCACACGAATGAATCTGCGTTAACTCGTTAACCGGGATTTGCGAATTTTGACGCAGATCAGTTTGCATTAACGTGTTAACACTGACAGCACTAAGAAAATAATTTTGGTTTAATTCAGAAAGGCACATTTTCATATTTTTATAATCATTGTATGTAAAATACATTTTTCAAGTTTTTTTTGTTTTTATTTGGATTATTTTAGCTTATAAATCACAAAGGTCAGAAACCCAGTATCTCAAATTATTAGAATATTTCCTAAAATCAATTACAATATAGAAATGTGAAGTTCTCCCAAGTTTTTAAGTTTTTATTAACAGTTCTCTCAAGGCTTCGGTGATTGCAGTTGGTTGTGCATTTCTTCCTAGCACATTATCGATAATATACTTTGAGACAGTGCGCTGCAAAAATGTCAGCCTTTTCAGCATTGACCTTATGCAGCTTACTCTTCAAGTGAAGGGAGTTGATGATTGTTATCTGCAAAACTGTTAGCAGTCTTCTCAATGATTTTTGTTGCATGTACTTAGCTAGTCTAAGAGAAGGCAGTAGTTTGAATAGTATTTAATTAAACATTATAATATGCAAAATTACATACAAGAATTTGAAATACTGGATCTCATGGTTTAAGGGCCATAATAATCCAAATTAAAACAAAAGGGGCTTTAAATATTTACATGTAATCACTTTAAAATATATAAATGTTTTTTAAATCAAATTATTTTTAAGGTTTTTTTTAAATGCACTATTCAGTGTGTAGTATTTTACGCTTTAATTAATTATTCATTGGGATGGGAATCGATCACTTTCTTGGAATTGTTAGTCTACTTCCCTATTGATCCTGCTTATCAGTTACACTTGCACTGGTGCTGCAATCAGCTGATTTCAGTTTGTGTACTGGAGGAGGAAAATCGTGGTACAGTCTAAAGCATGGATACAGACATTACTTTCATTTTTATTGCACAAAAGAATGAGAGCACAATGGTAAACTGCAAACTCCATCCAGGAAAGAAACAGCTGCATGGTACTGTAACAACTTCGGCTTTTTGCAAGCATCTGCACAGACAGCATGCTAAGGCTAAGCTAGCCAAGAACCCAGAGTTATGATAAAGCTGTGTTTGCTGACCCCAGCCCAGCAACCCTGAACTTCAACAAGTAACAAACAGATGAGTAGTCAGGCTGATGCCGCCGTTACTACCTGTTCAAGTTTTTACCACTGTGGCAATTGCTTTAAAGTCTCTTTGTGCTGGTTTTCAACTTTGCTTTGTGCTGTCGGCTTTGTGTTCATACCTAAATAATGACTGAAAGATCATATATGATCATATATGGTTGTGAGGAGAGGGGGGGAGAACTAGAAGAACTAGAAACTCTAAATTCCCCTTAGGTGTGAATGTGAGTGCGAATGGTTGTATGTGTATATGTGTTAGTCCTGTGACAGACTGGCAACCTATCCAGGGTATACTCAGCCTCTCGCCCCAAGACAGAGGCTCCAGCGCCCCCCGCGACCCTGAAAAGGATAAGCGGAAGCGAATGGATGGACGGATAGATCATATATGTGTCCTCATTAGGATTGGGATTTGTGCTGGTGTATGGGGCTGTGTAATGTTAGGTAGTATCCTGCGAGTAATTAATTATACTGCTTAGCAATTGTGGTGACTCTCAAAGCAGAGCCAGGGAGAATCGAATAAGAATCAGAGAGTCGATTAAAAAAAAAAATGGAGAAGTGATATCGGTAATGGAATTGATACATTTTTATCAATTCCCATCCCTACTTCTTCATAAATATTGAAAGATTTTGATAAATCATATTGAATCATCTGCATACCTCACTGAAACAGCACTTGCTATTGTTTCTGCCAGATTCCTCTAGTGATTTTTAAAAGAGAGAAAGAACTTGCAAGAAAGCTGGAATTTGATGGCCTCTACATCACTGAGCAACCCGAGGATGACGACATCAAGGGCCAGTGGGACAGATTAGTCCTGAATACACCGTACGTAGATAAAGAAAACAGTTTTTAATAGTGAGAAGATGAAGTAGGCTCACAAGAAAATTCAGAAAAGATTTTTTTCTTAATGTCATTGACAAGTGATCCTATTTCCCCACAGCTCTTTCCCAAACAACTACTGGGATAAATTTGTCAAGCGAAAGGTGAGTTAAGATTGACTCAAGTGGTCTTAACTTTGAGCTCAGTACATGTTCATGTGTAATGGCATGTCCATGTCCAGGTTCTGGATAAATACGGAGACATTTATGGAAGAGAAAGAATTGCTGAGCTCCTGGGGGTTGATTTAGCTTCCCTGGATGTGAGTCAACAACATGAGAAGAAACAGGAAGAACCAGATAACTCTGTGTTTGCATGGTACCGTATACATTCAGATGCACATTTAGCATGATTTCTGAAAACAAAACAAAAAAAGCACTTTAAATGGAATATCAATGAACGTTGTGTCTTTTAGGGTGACTTCTATTGACATCAAGTACCAGATCTGGAAATTTGGTGTGGTGTTCACAGATGGTGTAAGCAAACCTATAATTATATCAAACTATACTATTTCTGCACTACATTGTACTAAATTATACTTACACATCTCTTTGTAGACTTTTCTTTATCTCTGTTGGTACCTGGTGATGTCTTTGCTTGGGCATTACAACAACTTCTTTTTCGCCTGTCACTTGCTGGATATTGCGATGGGTGTCAAGACTCTTCGCACTATCCTGTCCTCAGTCACACACAATGGCAAACAGGCAAGAGCAGGAAATACTCACTAGCACTAATGTTGTTTAAGCTTCACTTTGCTCACTCTGTTTTCTTCTTCTCCCTGCTAGCTCATGATGACAGTGGGCTTGCTGGCCGTGGTGGTGTATCTTTACACTGTAGTTGCCTTCAATTTCTTCCGCAAGTTTTACAACAAGAGTGAAGATGAAGACGAACCAGATATGAAATGTGACGATATGATGACTGTACGTCATTGTGGATGATAAACCAACTTTGTACTTACTCTCACAACTTTGCCACTTCCCACATTATTTCTTTATTTATTTTACTTTACAGTGTTATCTGTTCCACATGTATGTGGGTGTCCGAGCAGGCGGAGGCATTGGAGATGAGATTGAAGACCCAGCTGGAGATGAATATGAGCTTTATCGAGTGGTCTTTGATATTACTTTCTTTTTCTTCGTCATTGTTATCCTGCTGGCCATCATTCAGGGTACAGAAAATCCTCTCCTGGGGGACATTTATCAAATCCCTCATTACTCATCAAATGTTATCATATTGCATAATTGGAACTAAAAGTAAAGAAAGACAATGGGACAATGTGAGGGACATCTGGGTCATTTCTGTTGGCACAGAAAAGTAATTTTAGGATATGTTTGGCTCTTGACAGATTTTATACACATGTGTGATGATTGTGTTATTGTGTACTGTAGGTCTGATCATTGATGCATTTGGAGAACTCCGAGACCAACAAGAGCAGGTCAAGGAAGACATGGAGGTACAGTTGTGTTCAGTGTTTGTATATCTCACACTTTTTCATGCCACATTGACCACTGTTTTTTTGTGCAGACAAAATGCTTCATATGTGGCATTGGAAGTGACTACTTTGATACAACGCCGCATGGCTTTGAGACTCACACTTTTGATGAACACAACCTGGCCAACTACATGTGAGTGCCCCTCTTCTGTCTTACCTTGTATACGGTTAGGTCCATATAGATATTTGGACAAAGTTTAGTTTTTTTTTACCTGTTTACTGAAACATATTCCAATTATATTATGGGCATGGACATAATGTGTATCCACATTTAAATTGGATGTAGGGTTTAGGAGTTTCAGCTGTTTAGCATGTGCTACTCTCTTTTTAAAGAGACCAAATGTAATTTGACTATTGACTCAAGGGCTTTTTCATGGGCAGAAGTGTGCAGTTTCTATGTTATGTTATTATCAATTAAGCCGATAAAAGGCCTGGAGTTGATTTGAGGTGTATTGTTTTGTATTTGGGAGATTTTGCTGTGAACGAACAACATGCATGAAAGGAGCTCTCCATGTAGATGAAACAAACCATCCTTAAGCTGCAAAAACAGAAAAAACCCAACTGAGAAATTGCTACAATATTAGAAGTGACAAAATCTACAGTTTAGTACATCCTGAGAAAGAAAGAAAATGCGGTCAACTGAGCAACGCAAAAAAAAACCTGGACGTTGATGGAAGCCAACTATTGTGGACGACCGCAGAATCATTTCGATGTTAAAGAGAAACTCCTTCACAACAGCCAAGTGAACAACACTCTCCAGGAGCAAATCGATATCCAAGTCTACAATAAAGAGAAGACTGTGTGAAAGTAAATTAAGAGAGTTCACTGCAAGATGGCTACATTTGACTTTGCTAAAAAATATCTTAAAAAGCCAGCACAGATGGACAGATGAAACCAAGATCAACCTCTACCAGAATTATGGCAAGAAAAAAGTATAAAGGTGTGGAACAACTCATGATCCAAAGCGTACCACATCATCTTTAAAACACGTTGGAGACAGTATGATGGTTTGGTGGGCGTGCATGGCTGCCAGTGGCCCGGAGACACTAGTGTTTGTTGATGATGTGACACAGGACAGAAGCAACCGAATGAATTCTGAGATCCAGCTAAATGACCCAAAGCATACAGCCAAAGCAACCAAGCAGTTTATTAAAGCAAAGAAGTAAAATATACTTGAATTACCAAGTCAGTCTCCTGATTTTAACCCAACTGAGCATTTCACTTGCTGAAGACTAAACTTCGGACAGAAAGGTCCACAAACAAACAGCAACTGAAAGCTGCTGCAGTAAACATCTGGCAGAGGATTAAAAAGGGAAAACCCAGGATCTGGTGATATCCAGGAGTTCAAGACTTCAGGCTGTCATTGCCAGCAAACGGTTTCCAACCAAGTATTAAAAATGAACATTTTATTCTGAGTTCTTTAATTTTTCCAATTACTTTTGAGCCCCTGAAATGAAGGGTTTGTGTTTTAAAAAGAGGCTTTGGTTTCTCACATTTTTATGCAATCTTTTTGTTCAACCCACTGAATTAAAGCTGAAAGTCTGCACTTCAACTGCATCTGAGTTGTTTCATTCAAGTCATTGTGGTAATGTACAGAAAATTAGAAAAAGTTGTCTCTGTCCAAATATTTATGGGCCTAACTGCAGTATATCTGGACATGGGTGCACAAATGAAAAAATATTAACAGGATCTTTTTTTTTTTCAGGTTCTTTCTAATGTACCTTATCAACAAAGATGATACTGAGCACACTGGGCCGGTCAGTCTGAATGTTTTTGTTACAGTTTTTTTTAATCACTGTGCTCCATTCATGGTCTCACACTACCTCTTGCGTTCTTATATCGTGTCTTTTCAGGAGTCATATGTGTGGAAGATGTACCAGGAGCGCTGTTGGGACTTCTTCCCAGCTGGAGACTGTTTCAGAAAACAGTTTGAGGATCAGCTCTCTTAAAATATTTCCTTCAGATATTTTACAAATGAGGTTGTCATGTCACACAAATATCACAGCAAACTGAATTTGTCTAGAAAAATCAGGAAAATCCTGTTTGTGAACTATTAATATGACTATTAATAAAAACTTGAATCATTTGTACGGATAACTAGGGATAGGAAGGGATAAGAATTTGCCCTAGAAGAGAAATCCATGCTTTTCCATGCCAGTCTTTTTGTTAAGTTTATTAATTTAGTTACTTATTTGTAAGGTTTTGCCTCTGACACCAATTTAGAGAATTTATGGATTTTGCTCTTTAGTGTTCTAATGTCACTCACAGTTAACCTGTTTAAAAAAAAAAGCTGTTTACCAGTTAATGCGCAGTAACTCAAGTAGACTACCACACATATCACAAATGCATATTGATTGTACTTATACAATTCAGTCTCGATTATATGGTGATTGTGGTGTCATTGGAACTTTAGCATATTTATTTGTTAGAACGGCTGATTTTTTTCAGTTTTAATTTCTTCACAAACTACAGTGTTTATGTTTCATTTTATTTACTGTTTTTTCCTAAATTAATTGAAATGTCTGGGTTAGTGAAAACATTAGGGTAAGCTTGACTATAATATTACTATTAGTTGATCTTGGACTTGGCAGTAAACAGTATATGTAATGCAGATGAGTTTGATCCGCGGTGGCTCTAGTAGCCTTTTCTATTCTATTTAACACTATTTATAAACACACACAAAATGCAGCAAGCGAAAGCTGCAACTCAAACAGAATGAAAAAGAGGGAAACATTAAAACCAGGTTAATGTTCACTTTCACCATTTTTAAGCTTTTAAAGTTTCTCAGTTTTATCAGGCACTTCACCATTCATTAGTCAGTAATCCTCTTTAGCCTGAAAATGCATTTATCCACTGTCACTGAATCCCCAAGTGTGCGTCCTTCCAGTTAACCTTTACTCAACAAACTATTTTTCAATGGATGCATTTTACTAGATTATGTACTAATAGTCCTTTAAAGGATATCTACATTTAGATTATTTGTTGGAAACTTTGCAAAGCCATTGAAACCTACCATTTTTTTTAAATGTGGACTTTTTTTAAAGTAAATGTAAGTGCAAAAAAACTGTCTGATTAGATATTACCTTAATTATTATTCACAGTTTAAGATAACAATGCACTAAATTGTCAAAAGAAAAACCTCAAATCGTCTTTTTTTTTTTTTTTTTTTTTAAAAACAAAAAAAAAACTT
>VURO01050024.1:19803-43019 GCA_015108175.1 Pelvicachromis taeniatus | reverse complement strand
TAGTTTGAGTGAACTATAATAACTGATGTCCTGACAGCTGTGTGCTCTTTAACATCTGTTGTTTCTGTCGGAGTCGAGCCAACAATTACCGTAAATTCCGGACTATAAGCCGCTACTTGTTGCACGAGCTTTGAACCCTGCGGCTTATTGTCTGGTGCCGCTTTTCTAAGGCTTTTTCATGATTTTTGTGACATCGTAAGAGGATTTGTTTTGGTTTGTTCCGCCATTTTGCCTGGCGGAAAGGCATGTGATCAGACACGGAAAAGAGTGATATGTTGGTCACATGTCCGTCTGCCAGCCAAAGTAGTGCCGTACGAATTAGCGCGAAAAAGAGACTAGATTAGCAAGCTGGCTCTGGCTGGCCCTGTACCCATATCTGCAGCAGGTCTCCAAGGTGAACCCCCTCTGGCATGTTAGAACAAGGCAGCTAAGGGAAGTCGGCAAGGCAGGCCGTGCATCGCCGCTACTAGCAACTAGCCCGCCGGCTAGCGCTACTAGACCGCTAGCGCACCCGCGGCTTTTAGTCTGGTGCGGCTAATGTATGAACAAAATATGATTTTTTTCATAATTTCAAGTTGTGCGGCTAATATTCAGGTGCGCTTTGTAGTCCGGAAAATACGGTACTCCTATTTGACATTATCTGGAAACCTTTAAAGAAACTACACAAAACAACATGTACAGGAAGTACAATGTTGCTCTCTTTTTCAAAAGTGAAACTAAATGTGGATGCCTTTGTCATGCCTTGAAGACTGTTTTCTGCTGAAGCAAAGATATTTTGTGATTTTTGTTTATTTTTTTAAATATACATATTTTTTAAATGTGAAACTCTTTCAGGCACCAGAGAAAGTCCAGGCTGGTGCGAGGAAGCTTCACCTCCTGCAGAAAAAAGTGGGCACAGCTACAGAGTTGCCATTTTTACCTGAACAAACCGCGATGCATGGGAGGTGAGTCGGTCGAACTATCATAACCACATCCATAAAGAGACAGGAACATACACGTGATGAAGCTTGAACCTTCAAACTCTTGCATGTGGTCACGGGTATTCGGTAGTAACTGAAGCAACAAGACTGTCAGTGAAAGCTGCTGCTCTTGAAGGCACCAGCACACTGCCAGATTGGTCGCTTCACGTGCCAGTGATGACATCGCCCAGCCAAATACATTTATGCTCACTGTTACAGCGCAGGTAGCTGCCCTTTTGTTCTCTGGAACGACAGGTGTCCTCACTCAGATAACACACTGTTTTGCAGGATCTTGCTCTATATAATCTGTGACTTTGAGCTTCTGTACTGCTATATCATTAAAACAAAAGTAAAAGCCAACATTTCAACCCATCGGGTGCAGCAGCAGTATAGCTAGACCTAGTGACAGCAGATGGTACGTCAATTTGATGTCAGCTTTTTCATAATTGTACATAATTTTCTTAGGTATTAATAAAGTAGTCGGATTCTGATAAGGCAGCAGGTGTAAAATTTCCCTTAGATTTCAAAGTTGAGGTGGTATCTTCACATGGAGGTTCCCTAGACCTTGGTCTTACCCAGTAGGCCATAGAAAACATACCAAAGTCTCCAGTTTTGCAATTTTTAGAAAAGTCTTGGTATTCACTGACGTACAATCACTTATTTTTGGTACTGACCAATCAGTAAGTTGGAAAAATATTGTCAGTATTCCTGTGGATCAACTTTGTTGGGGTACTTCAATGCTCTAATCAACACGACTTTGTTCCTTGGTGTCCTCCACTACATCGGCCTAAATGGACTAAATAATGTGAGTGGTTTATTGAGTCGGTCAGTTGCTGAAGATGTTGCAGCTTTTTTGTGGGTTGTCCCTGGTGTGCAGTGGTTGGTAGATATAAAGAGTGGTCCAAGGTGCTTTAACAATAGGCTCAGTTCAGGAGCTCAAGGACCTGCTTCTGAAGTCTTGGTGTCTTGATGGTTGTAAAGGCAATCTCTTCCTTTGGCACATGACCATGCTACTGCTGGTTTGGGAACACCCTGGGATCCCCGCAGAAGACTTTGAGAAGATGGCCAAGGAGTGATCTCTGCTTAAACTGCTGCTCTGGCTTCTCGAACTCAGTTATGTGGTAGATGATGGATGGAAACCTTGCTTTTCCAACTTTTTGGTCTAAGAAAAAAGTATTTTTGCAGAATAAAAACTTGCCAGACATTGTTTTAATCTACTGCAGTGGCGGGACTTAAATTTGAAACTAATCTTTACTGCTTCCAGAAATATTGCTTACATTTGTTCTGCTTGTTAAATCTAGGTAATAACTATAAAGGGGCCGGTGTAACTCTGTGGTGTCCATCTTTAATGTTATTGTTTCCCAGGGTTCAGTCTGACAGCAGGAAGCCTGGTAGGCCTCGGATTAGTCAATCAAGCACCCATGTAGATCTCAGGATCCGCTTTGTGCAGGACTCTGATGTCAACGTGATTTCACCTAGAGGTAAATTCAAAGTTGCTCATTCTCTGTTCAGATTTGTATCAAATGTGTACCGGTGTATATATTTTTAGGGCCGTACCTGAAAATTTCATAATTTGGATATCTGTTTGTTTAGGTTTTAAACTTTCAACGTCAACTATTCAGTGAAAAGCAGTTGAAAAAGTTTTTAGGACTACTGTCTTGAGGGTTTTATATCAAATTTGTTTAATAAAAAAAAATAAATCTGTCAGTCTAATGCAGCAGTAGCATGTAAGGTGAGCCGTCTCTTTTTTTCTGGTTAATGTTACTTCAGTCAGGGCTGTCAGCGTATAGCTCTTTGTGCTTGTCTCATGGATAACTACCTGCCTGACTATTGGAGCTTCTCTGTTTCTCAGTGTACAATAAGTACCCGCTGCATGACCTGAAGGTTCCTCGAGGCCTGCAGGAGGCAGACTTTGTGGACCTGCTGAGGTCCACCTTTCCTCAGCTGGCCGCTGATGAACCTTTTGACGTCCTCACAGCTGACAGGAACAGGAGACTGCAGCCTCTAAAAGTAGGGTCATTGACTCCTGAGGAGCTGTACAGAGCCATCAAGGCGAGTGGGAACATTGTCCTCTTCGTTCGACTCAAGGTACTGCATCTGACTGGGCAGATATTTGTGTTATCCTTCAGCATGTCTGTGAAGGACCTAGATTCATTAAGCTCTGATTTTGGTCAATTAAAGTTTAATAAGTCCAACAAAAGCACTGAACTGCTCTAACGCTGCTCTCTGCTTTAAATGTGCGTTCTTTATTTCACACAAATACACTTTAAAGAAATTTTAAAGAAGTCCTTCATGTCTGTAAATATCCAATTCCTTTTTCTGAAAAAACACCTTGTACTATTTTGGCATCAGTCATGAGGCCTTCAGACTGGGGGCATTGACCCCTTGGGAAACGCAGGATGCTAGCGAAAAATATATATTCCCCAGCTTGGTGGGTGGTTGCTGACTGGTGCTAGGTTTATCTGTTTGTGAGAAAGGCTGTACACCAATAATTGACTAGGATTGCTTTGGTCCCTATCAGATTGCCTTAGTTTCCTGCAATTTGCATAGAACGAACAGACTTGTCTACAAGTAGTCTCCAACTACTTGTCAAGTGGTAGTGAAAATCAAGATGCAAACTATAAATGAATAACATTCACTTTCAAAGGAACGGTTGCATCTCAATGCTGCAGTTGGCACAAAAGGTGCAATTTTTGAAGGCAAATGTTCTCCAGTTCCATTTTGCATCACATTTTTCACAATTTTACTACCACTTGGCAAATATTTGGTAAGTGTTCATAGGCAAGTTGGCGCCTTCTGTGCAGTCTACTAGCAACCAACTCAATCGCAAGGACGTTTTTGTTCCAGTATTCATTTCGCAAATAATGTCACCCCGTCAACAGCAAGTACCCTCTAGCAACCACTAACCAACCAATTGAGGTAAAGTTATCCTTAGCAACCAATGTTTACTAGTCTCCACGCCTCTGTAACTGATGATGCGTTTTATATTTGTCTCAGAAGTCAGATGTCTTGGATTGTAAAGTGAGGGCTAGTTTGACTTGAGATGTACGTTCCAGTTAAATGCCGACTGGGAGCTCAGAAATTCTTACTTCTAAGTACAAAGGAAAAGAACCATGAGGCCTTAAGTTATTTTGATGTGTGCGTTTGAGCTCATGTACCAAAGGTTAGTGTTTTCTAATTCAACCGTATGTTTTGGATATTCATGCAGGCACCTGAGGAAGTCCAGACCAGTGCGAAAAAGCTTGACCTCCTACAGAGAAAAGTTGACGGGACTAAAGAGTCTCTATCCTTTACTGGGCAAACTGAGCTGCACACAGGGTAAGCACCACCTTTTAGATCCAATTGTTAAAAAGTCTGAGCTTTGCTGAAAGAGTCTAACTGGACAGATGGCTTTTTATGAAACATTCAATCCCAATCAATTCCTGCTCTGAGGAGTTAGATGCTACACAGACACCACTTTGAATATCTCAAGTCACGAGTAAACTATTTATCACGAATAACAATAATAAACCCTAAACTGAAAATTTCTGTTCCCACAGAAGCGCTCATCAACCAGGAACAAATGCAGTGAACATTTTCTCCAACAGCTCGACGTCACATCACAAAGATGTGGAGTCTGAGGAATCTGAGGGTGGTTTGGAGTACACTGGTCTCTCCACTTTGCAGTCTTTAATGCTTTACGAGCACAACGAGTTGAGTGATGCGCTTCCCAACAGGAAACCAAACATAACCAATGGTCATTCGATGAACGGTGAACCCGAGAAGACTAAAGGGAATCGACGAGCCAAACATTCAGTCATCCGGATGAAGAAGGCAAAGCAGAAAACGTTGATTCATGACAGCGAGGCTCTGCTGTCCTGTAAAGTCTGCCAGATTTTACGTGGGTCGACAAACATGTTGATCAAACACGCCTGGAGTCATGTGGACGAGCGAGAAAGGCTCTGTGGCGTATGTGGAGAGCAGTCAGAGTCTGCAGAGCAGCTCAGGAGTCACCTTCAGACTCACCAGAAAACGCACAACTGCAACGTCTGCGGCAAGTCCTTCCTTACCGTCGTCGGCTACAGGGGTCACCTCGCTCGACACAAGGGATACACACCGTACAAATGTAAAACCTGCCACAAAGCGTTCCCTGAGAAGTGGGTACTGAAGACCCACGAATCCCGGGTCCACGCAGCGGATAAGCCACACAGAAAAAACCTCTCCAAGTTGAAGCTCAAACTTCACCGGCCGACCCATCATGCTGGCAGGAAGCCACACAGCTGCAATATGTGCGGGAAGCGCTTCTGCCGCTTGGATACTTTGTCTCAACATATGGCGCTTCACCCGGGTAGCACAGCAGCCACGGACAGACGGATCCATGCAAAGAACCACAGTAGGGAGAGGTTGTTCGCTTGCGATAAATGCAACAAGAAGTTCTTTCACAAGTCAAACCTGGTGACTCACATGAGAGTTCATACTGGGGAGAAGCCTTACAAGTGCACACACTGTGGGAAGGGTTTCAGCCAGGGCCACTGTGTGAGAAGACACCTGTTGATCCACCAGAAGAAGTACCACCAACAAACAGAGCAGCTTAGTAGGGGTGAAACTGAAGAAAGTTTTGATAAGATGGACGGCGTGACCGCTCCCCATAAATGAAACTAAAATGTGGTGGGTGTGTACAGCAGTGACCCGGAGGGGGAAAGACGTGCCTCACCCTCGATACCAACTGATCTCTGGGGAAAGTTAGCATATAGGTTTCTAGATAGTTAGAAGCGTTCAAGACGGTCCAGATGGTAGCGGCTGAAGTTCAAGGGATGACGATGGTTCCTGATATCATCATCAATGTAAGAGGGTACCAGTCATTTATTCCATTTTTTCTTTCACTTTTTAACAGTGGGCTGCTTTTTGTTTTTGTTATATAAACTAGTGGTTACATTAAGTGTTCTTTATAACGTCAGAAAGGCAACTTCTCAGGATCAGCTGAGGCCTTCAAATGCCTTGATTTGTTCAGACCAAAACTCTGAAACCCAAAGGTTATTCAGTTTACAAACAAAATAAATGGCAAGTAATTTGTGTTTATTAATAAATCCTAGTGCTTTTGGCCTAAATCGAGTAGGGTCTTATCTTTTTTTTGGCCAGTATTATCCATTTGCCAATCTATTGGTATCAGCACTTATAACAGCCAGTAAATGAAAATTTAAAGTAAAGAAATAAGTACATTAATAAGTACACATAAAAAAATGTTATGTTTTGTGTTGCAAAGGAAAAATACAAAATATCACCCAAGATATTGGAGTCTGTTACGTATCATTGTTAAAAATCCAATATTGGTCAGGCTCTAAAAGTAACTTTTAGGATGTAATGGCCGGAAACTTTTCAAGTTCCTTCAGTATGTTTTTTTTTTTTTTTTTTCTACAGAGATTCAGCATAAAAAGGGGCATTTACGTTGCTATAGACTAGCAGCAATGTGGCAAAGGAACATCTAGAAAAACAAAATAATGGTTGGCGACTGAAAGCAGACAGTCCTGAGTGAAGTTTTTGCAACTTTTAAACGCAAGCAAATGATACCCCTTATAGACATACGAGAGTTACAAGGTTAGAAACAACTAAAATGCAAGGTTACCAAGGTAACTGAAGCCTGAAAATGGAGCTGTTAAATCTTGAACAGCAGTTACTTTGAAACAGAGGAAAGACAAAAAACTGACTCGGTCTACACATGACCTGCCAGGGCTGTGAAAATGACAAAAAGGCACATTTCCACCTATTGTTTCAGCATAATGAACGTTTACGGAGGTCATGCCAATCAGTACTTCACCAAATGCCATTAGTCATTTTTCTAGAAAGACGCACACGAGTTCCTGGTGCAGATTTAACACAGTACTACAAACTAAGTGTAATGGTACAGGGAAATTGGTGTTTCTGGGACTTTTGGAGGATTGATGCTCATCTGCAGAAAATGTTAAATATTTTTTATACACATTCAGATGATCTTGTTCTGTTTGCACTTTTTTAAAATTGACATTCTTTAACAAAAAAAAGAGAGAGCGAAAAAGTACTTCAGTGCTGTAAAGATTACATTATCTTATTGTCAACAACCCCCTGAAAAAAGTCATACTTACTCTAGCAGTCCTGTTTTTTACTACAGTTAGACCCCAGAATTTATGATAACTATAGTATCACAACAGATTATGAGTTTCAGGACAGATACTTTGCAAAAAGCACTTTAGCACAACTATTGATACTATATGGATATTTCATTATGACGCCACAACAGACTGACGTCAGCATGTTTTAATTAAAACATCAACATTGTAGTATAGCCCTCGCTTTTTGGGAGGAGTTGCACTCTCCGAGTGCTCAGTTAATTTTTTTAAATGTTGCATGTGTTGTTGATACCAGTAAATAAAACATTGCTGCTTTGAATACTTTCTAACTTCATTGCGTCGAAGCGCGGTCATTTCTAAATAAAATGCAAATAAAAGATGTGAAGTTTAATTTCCTGATACCGCTGCTCGTTTTCATTGAAAATAAACATTTAGTTTATATTTGGGAGAGTTGTTGACAATAAGATAAATGCAGATGATCAACAGATGCCATCAGAAGACTTTACTACAGGAGGTTTAAGTAAATGTGATTCTGTCTATTAGGGCCCTCAAAGTTCAGTCCTGTTTGTTATTTCATCTTATTTTTAATAAGCAAATGTGAGCTTAAATCAGTGGGTTTGTTGTTACCCATTTCAGATCTGAACTTTTATTTATCTTGAGTATTTCAGAGTAATTTGTTTATGAAGGTAAAAATAATTTTGAGTTCTTTGCTGTTTACATACTAGTTACAAGAAGAAAGACAGTTTTTTATGTTTACAGGAGATGTTAAGTTTTGATCAGCTCTAATTGAGGGCAGGTTGTATGAAGGTTATTTTTTTATATTTGATCATTTTACGGTAAATGTTTTGGTGGGTTGTTATTTTTTTTAGTGTTGGACCTCAGTAAAGCAGGCCTATAGATTGGCCTGCACCTCTCTGGAACTCAGCTGTAAGTAGTGCAACCCAACTGTTGGAGGTTTCTGGCTGTTGATGGGTAACATTTTTTTGTAAAGAAGGCGCGCTGCACTGAAAACATTGTGAAATTTATTTTGGTGACACTCAGGTTGCCACAGCCTCCCGCATTTAACATGGGAGACACCGGTTGTAAACTACTTGCAGAGTGGTTGTAAAAAACTGAAAAGTTTGACTGCTCCCCTAAGGTGCAACTTTTATTTTGAAGATGAACAGTCTGTCTCACTACAACTTAGCAAGTGTTTGCAGACCAGTCTGCATCTTCCATGCAAGCTGAGGCAAACTGCAGCAATCTGTTAGTGACCCAAAACAATCACAAGCAGGTTTTTGGTGCCTGACTGTTCAATCTTTTCAATTAGTTTCAGGTACACAACTCCTAGCGTCCCCCAGGAACCACTCAGCATTTGGTTTGGGTTTACATATGTTTCTCTAGCAACTCAAGGTTGCTGGGGGGTTGGCAACCAGTCTCTACACCTGTGTGACTGAGGTCTTAGTTATGATTGTGTTAACCTCCTAAGACCTGAACTCGTTCACGGCATGCATTTTTAATTTCTCTTTGCTATTTGGGCTGATTGGGACCTGATGAATGTAAAAACAAAGAATTACGAGATTTTTTTTTTTTTCCTGATTTTTGTTTCTGAGAAAAATTATATCCACATATGAGGGCAATCGTTTTAAATTTCAATCGAACAGTGGCAGCATAATGTCCTCATAAGTGGATATCAGGCCATTGTAGAGCAAAATTTTGTATTTTGGTTTAGACAACCCAAAATGTGATGTCCAGGTGTGAGGTTAAATGAATTCAGAGGCCTGTATCACAAAGTTTGCTGTACCGACAATGAACAAGAACAAAGTGGCCAAATGCAAAGAAAGAAAAAAGTGAAATTTTAACAAGGAAAACACAACATTGTTTTATTTGTGTTATTTGAAGGTTGAACTACAGTTGACCCCTGGTATTTTTGGTGGTTAAGGACCACAACCACCTGTGGGTAGCTTAAATCCATGAATACCTGAGACCCCTCTAAATTCACCTATAACTGATTATTTTAATAGTTCAAACACCAAATATATCTTAAACTATGAACTTAATGAAAGTGATTGGTAAATATTTTAGATATGCTCCACGAAAAAAAGAAAATCAAATGCGAATAGGCCAATTTTCCACAAATACTGAACTGTGAATAGGTGGGGGTCGACTATACAACTTTGTAAGTATGGCAGATTCATTGTCAGTAAGGAGGCATAGAACTGATGATTCAGACCTCTGGCTCCACATTAAATTAACAGCTCAGACTCTTATGGTGTTATTCACTCTTAAGGACTCAAACCACAGAGCTACTTGCTGCTGCGACATGCCGTGAAAAACTGTTTGACATTTTTACTAACTGCATAGCCATCCGGTGAGCTGAATCGGACACTTTGTAAGACCGGTGTTTGACATACTCACTACAGATATTCTACAGGGAATGTCAGATTGTTTCTGGAGTCTGTGAACACCCTTGCACTTCTCCCACCATTTGTGGGACTTTTATCAGCACACAGTCATTTTAAAACTCTTCGGGGTTGGTCTTTGTGAATGTCGTCCTGCTTGGATTGTCTTGACTTTTGTTTAATGTGTAATGTCTTGTTGGCTTATGTTGACATTTGGATTAAAGTTGTTATTTTTCCACTTCACTATTTTACCCTGTGTGCACAATAATTAATTTTTTTTCTGTTAAACATTTTATTGGAAAATATTCTAGTTGGATATTATCAATATTATGGCTGTGTTTGAATTTATTGTAGTAATCTCACATGTGCAGAATTTATGAAAAGATTATGTTAGGGTGGAAAGTAACTTCATAAGAAGCCACATTTAAAGAAAAAAAAAGAAAAAAAAAAAAGCTCAGCGCGTTGACCACACGCCCATACAGCTGAGAGCGGCTGGCCTGTGGGTGGGGGAACTGTTCCTCTATAGCAGGGGTCTCAAACTCGGTTCTGGAACGGATTAAACTTGTAACTTGGGGTTCCACTGTACTAAAGTACGAGATTTTAATGTTATATATATATATATATATATATATATATATATATATATATAAAATACACACACACATTACTATCTGAATTAATCTGGACATTATTGAATTAAAGTCATCAGAATATTAGACCATTATTTTATTAGTAGATTGGATTTTTTTAATTGGATTTTTTTCCTTGTGATTTTAAGCTAAATACCTGAATATAACCATATAAATAAACAGGGCAATAAGTTGTAGTAACCAAATAACAGAAACTACAATAGTCAATTTTTGTGAAACTTGAATGTCACCTGTCATTTTGATTTTGAGCAGCCAGATTTTCTTGTAATTTTTCTTATTATGTGCAGACAACTTCTCAAAGCACCACTTTTAAATTATCTCTTTAGTCACTTCGTTACTATCACCCTGTCACAAAAACACAAACATGCTTTAATTTCTATGAAAAGTGACAAAAATATCAATTTAATAGGTATAAAACTGTATTTTTTGCACCAGTAATCCTGCTGAGATTGCTTTTAGACAAACTGTCTCCTAAGCAGCATAAAATAAGACTGGACAACTGAACTGACATGATCATTCAAGTTGTCAAAAATGACCCTGTGAGTGTGCTAAGTGCATTGGGGCCAATAATGATCACTTTTGTCTCATCTATATGTAGCCACAGGACGTTCCTTTCCCTTGAAGCACTTTTAAAGACATTTCTTATCACTTCTATGCAGATGACATTCGGTTTTTGTATCTATTATAAGCCACAAGCTGTTTCTAAACTACAGATGTTTTTAATGAGGTCCTTAAACTCTATTAGAAGTTGGATGGCTGACAGTTTATTACAACTTCATGAGCAGAAAAGTAATTGTGGCACCGGCAGCTTTCTGCCTAAGCTAATAGAAACTTTAGGTACCCTTGCCACATTTGCTAAATCTTCTGTCAGGAACCAAGGGCTAACGTTTGACACCGCTTTCACTTTGGATATTCTCGTTAAACCTATGGTTTGCTCTGCTTTTTATCACTTAAGAAACATTGCCAAGAAATATTGAGGTCCCTCGCATCACGCTCTGCATTGGAAATTGTTATCCATGGTTTTGTTTGATTACATTTGCTCTTCTAAGTACTGACGTCACTCAGTTTCTAAATCAGTTGCACTGGCTAGATTTAAGATGGCGCCGGTGAGGATGGCTGCCGTCGCTCTGTGTCCTCCTACGAGCCAAATAATTTCATTATGGGTAAATGTGGCTACACTGTTTATCTGTACATGACAATAAACTTGAAACTTGGCTCCCCATTAACTTTAGAGTTGACTTTAAAGTACATTAATGAGCTTTTACCTCTATACATCCCTGAGGCCACTGCAGACTGTGCATGATCCAATGCTGAGGACTAAAACAGGAGACAGAGCTTTTGAAGCTTTTTGAGATCTTTGAAGTTTGTGATTTGTTTTAAAAGCAGCTAAATATTCATCTTTTTAAGCTTGCTTTTGGGTAACTTTTTGTTTTAATATTTAAATGTTTTTGTTGTGATGTTTATCCTGAAAGGTGTTATATTAGAAAAAAAATGCTTTTCACTTTACTTTAAAGTCATGAGGTTCACCAGCATCTTAAATGTACAACAGACGTGAGCCTTACTGGGGTTTGCTAGTAAAAGTCACACCAGCAGGGGAACGAAATAAAGCCTGGTTTCCTTTTCCGGACACAATTTGTAGCTGCACAAGAATCCGCCGGAAACGCGCCCTCTGCTGTAATGTCTGTATGTGTTCTGCGCCAAAACACAACTGAGAAAACAAACAACAAAACATGTTTTACTGGATGAAGAGCGGCAGCAGCGGCGGCTCCGAGCCGGTCGACAACGTCGGTAACATGTCCAAGAGCGACATACTGAGAGGAATCATCACCGAGAAAATGAGCACAGCCGCCCGGGAGATCTTAGCGGTGGTGGAGAGGACCGTAGCCGACTACGAAGAGGAGGCTGCGGGCTTCAGGCGAGAGATCGGCCGGCAGAGGAGGCTGCTGGAGCTCCTGCAGCCTAACGTCTCTCTGGAGAAAAGAGGTGAGCAGACAAAAAAAAGAAGCTCGCAGCCACAAAAAGCTAATTTGTAAATTTATAATTTGCCGAACTTAGGTTTTTAATTGCTTTAGCATACTGATGTTTGCAAACTGCTGTTATGCAGGCTCTTAAAAGCATGTGGCATATACCCCATAACCATATCCCACTGGGTGTAATGGAAAACCTTCTGCAAGTCCAGGAAAAAAACATGCAATCAATTGGACAAACTTCAATGGAGTTATCTTTGAGAGCACGAGAATCTGGTCTAATTCTTATCCCAGATTGTCATATTTTTTTTTCATAATGTACAACGAATGTTTTCTTAGTGGTTTACAGAAACAAAACAATGATCCACAGGAGGGAGCATCTCCAGAGCTGCAGTAAAACACCACAGTCACGCAAAAGTTGATATATTGATCAAATGTTCTTTCATTTTGACCACAAACCCAAAGCCCTGCAGCCTGATGTGGAGAGGCACGAGGTGGAAGTTGTGCCTGAGGACAGAGAGGAGCAACAGCACCAGGAACAGACAGGTATGCCTGAACAGTCTTAATTAAAGAAATTTTTTATTTTTCATCTTTCAAAGGGGTTCAAAGCTTTTAGAATGAATATTGCGACGTGACACAGGTGACACAGGCAACCTTGTATAGGAATCTAACCAGCTGACGACCCGGCCGGATGAGATTGACTGAAACGTGTTGGCGGACTGTCCATAAGATAGCCTCGAGTTATTTGCAAACCATCACCAATTTGTCACCAGTATTCAGTCAAAAGTCAGACTGACTGTTTAGACACAATTTGTTGTGATTAGATTATTCAGTCTCATTCTTCTTTCTGCGCTATACAAGGTTCAAGGAGCTTTATTGTCATTCGCGTCACATGTTAAGATGAGGTGGAACAAAATTAAGTACGGAGCGAAAGAAACAGAATAATGAAGAACAGAATTTTTTAAAAGGTAATAAATAAAAATGTTTTTTAAACAGAATAACAGGAAATAAATGATATGATAAATAATACAATAGGTATAAATATGGGTATAAATACTGTAGCAGCAAGGACACGATGACCAGCATTGATAAAGTGTCAGTAGGTGATATGGTGTTTTTGATTTTCAGTGGATAAATAATTACTAAAGCAAACTGACTAAACCACACGTACTGTGTCTTTATCGTCATATGATCCAAATTAAATACCACAACAAAGAGTGACTTCCAATGTATCCAGGTGTGGAGGACACCGAGAGCCTGAGCCTGCTTTGGTACGACGACACTGATGACGATGAAGAGGAGCAGGAGTTGGTGCAAACAACAAGTTCCAGACAAAAACGGGAAGATCTGAAGGACCCAGACTATAAAATACCAACAAGGTTAGAAACGGCACCGTTTTAAGAAACAACACACTGTCGACGTTTGTGATGAGGCCAACAATATGTGGACATTCCCCACATTTATTTGCATTTGCTTTAATCTAATCTTTTATGGCACTGACTTTGTTGCAGCCCAACAAAGTCAGTGTTGAGATAAAGGTCACTTTTACTTTGCCTTTCAGCGGTATGAGGTTTGTCGTTGGTACTTTTAATGGGGGATGTGAGTATTTCACAAAAGACCACAAGCAATGAGACATTCCTGTAACGACAAACCATTTTTATGATCTTTATTGACGTAAAAGGTAAAAGTTTATATGTCTTAACCTGTGAGACATCTAACCAATCGGTAATGATCACTCAGGTCATTTTCGCCCAGATCTCCGACTGTGAGGAAGAAGCCTGGCAGACCTCGCATCATTGACACAAAGAACCACGTAGATCTCAGAGTCCGCATCCTGGAGGACTCTCACACCAGTGTGCTCTCTAAGATGGGTATGAAGTGAAATGCTAATCAGTTTTGTATCTGTCTGTTATTTGGTACAGTGTTAACCGTGCTATTAATACCATTCTTTCTTTGTTCCTAAATTGAAGAATTTTCCAATACTTACCAAAAATAAATATTTAATTACATGATTTATCATCAGAAATAGTCAAAGACTGGCCAAGTAGTCGCTTGAACTAATGAATAGTATGGCAAGCGTTGCCTAAGGACTCTTGATCTCATGATGAATTTCTTCTGTTCCAGTATTCAAGAAATTCCCAGTGCACGACCTGAAGTGCCCTCTTGGTCTACAGGAAGCTGACTTCCTGGACCTGTTGAAGTCCACCTTTCCTCAGCTGGCAGATGAACCCTTTGACTTGTTCACAACTGACAGAAGCCGGAGGCTCCAGCCTCTGAGAGTGAAGCCTGTGACTCCAGAGGAGATCCACAGGTTGACCGGAAACTCTGCCCTCTACATCCGCCTGAAGGTAGACGCTGACACCGTACTGTTTGTGCTGCTTTTGCTTCTGACATTGGCAAGATTTTGATCATTTTGCCTCTTTATACCACAATAACAGATTAAAAATGTAACAATCGTGATGTGATTTTTAGTGTACACTTTAAGATTTTACAAAAATGTTAAAGAAATTTCAGCTATTTTACACTCGGTTAACACAAGTACTGATAATAATTTGGAAATGAACTCTTGCAGACAGATAAGGAAGAGAAAGAGTTTCCCTCTTCACCAACAAATGATGATCGTCCATCCAGCGATGTCGCATTAACAAAAAACAATGAAGCCGAACTTCAGTCAAGGTAAAAATAAAAACGGGTATAAGAATTTGTATTTTGTGTTGTATTAGAGGGTGGATTGTGATAATTCAATGAAAAACATGGAATTTGAACATTATTGAGGGGAAAAATAATGATCTAAGAAATCTTAAATCCAAAATTCTGCAGTTCAAGTCCTTTAATGGATGAGTTTGTTGTTTTTAGTTGTTGCAAGTAGACAAAACCTATGGCTTACATTTACAGACGCTCAGTACTTAAAACTTAACTTTAACCTTTTTGTTCGACAGCAGCTCAACGTCGCAAAAGCAAGACCTGCAAACCGATGAAGAGGCCGGTGAGAGGGAAGTGGACAGTAAAGATGAACACAAGGCCTTGGATGTAGACAAACACTGGAAACCTGTTTCTGAGCTCCAGGTGCCAAAAAAGACAAAAACACAAGTGCGCAAAAGTGACGCGAAGGAGACAGAGAAGAGTAAAATAGCCTGTAAAGTGTGTGGAGTGTGGTACATGAACCTGGGCAGCTTGATCAAACACACCTGGAGTCACCTGGAGGAGCCGCAGGGTGTTTGTGGAATTTGTGGAGAGCATTTTGAACCTGTGGATGAGTTGAAGAGACATATCAGAATTCACCAGAAAACTCACGACTGCTCATATTGTGGGAAGTCTTTCTTCACCATTGTCGGTCTTAACAGCCACATCTCTCTGCACACAGGAGACAGGCCATTTAAATGTAAGATGTGCAGCAAAACCTTTGCTCACATGTCTGGTCTGAATGCTCACCACTGGGTCCACGTGGAAGAGAAACCACACAAATGTGACATTTGTCCAAAATCCTTTGGTCTGAAGGCGCAGCTCCAAGCTCACAGCAAGGTACACACCAGCAAAGACAGATACGTGTGCAATATCTGTGGAAAGTCTGTCTGCGACCTTCGATCTTTGACTCGCCACAAGTTCAGTCACTCTGGAGAGCGGCCGTATGGCTGCCAAATCTGCGGGAAGCGTTTTAAACTTTCTGGCAACTTGAAGTCCCACGAGAAGATCCACATGGCTAGGGAGCGACCTTTCCTTTGCCATGTCTGCTGCAAATCCTTCCTGTCAAACAGCAGCTTGATGACTCACATGAAGACGCACAGCAGCGAGAGGCCACACGTCTGCGGCGTGTGCAGCAAAGGCTTTGTGTCCAATGGCGAACTCAAGGTTCACATGCGAGTGCACACTGGCGAGGCGCCATACGGCTGCTCCGACTGCGGCCGCTTCTTTAAACGCAAGACTCACCTGACCAACCACATCAGGAGCCACTTGGGCATCAAACGGTTTGTGTGCTCGATCTGTGGGAAGGCGTGCTCTCGCCAGGAACACCTGACAGTCCACATGAGGACCCACAACGGAGAGAGACCGTACCAGTGCACCATCTGCGAAAAAGCCTTCACCCAGAGTCACTGTCTGAAAACGCACATGAAGAGCCACCAGGTGGAGGACAAGTCTGTGCCCAGTCCATCCACCTAACCTAACCTAAATGACACTGAAAACAGCAACTTCGTTTTGGTCAGTTTTACACATCATGTGTTTACAGTTGCAGTTTTGTTTTTTTGTTTTTTTTTTTACATCTGAGAACTTTTCATTTCACTTTTTAAAAGTGGAAAGAGTGTTGTGGTTTTTCTTTTAATGACATTTTGGTGCCAAATCATGTGATTCTTAGATCCTTTTTGTCACTTACAACAAACGTGTTGTCTGGTAATCAACAGTTTTACTAAATTGTTATTCGTTTAAATTATGGCTGAAATTATGGAAGGACCTACTGATAAAATAAAAATAAAAAAATCACAAAGGTCTGAAAAAATATCTGGTACAATGAAATGTTGGTAGTGTAAAACACTCTGCTTTTAA
Organism: Pelvicachromis taeniatus; assembly: GCA_015108175.1. Taxonomy (NCBI): domain Eukaryota; kingdom Metazoa; phylum Chordata; class Actinopteri; order Cichliformes; family Cichlidae; genus Pelvicachromis; species Pelvicachromis taeniatus. The sequence continues at coordinate 26,440 of VURO01050024.1, read as the reverse complement.
TAAAAACAGGAAAAAAAAACTTAAAAACAGTTTAAGTCTTGGTTTGTTTCTTTTCTCTATTACACATAAATACTGATAATGAATTTCAGGGGTCGACTGTACATTAGCGCACACTTTATATCAGCATATAACCATCAAAAGTGGGCAAAAAGAATAACGTAAACCAGTTAAAAGCTTTAAAAAAAAAACATCTGCTGTCATTTATGTTTGTGAGCTACAGTTTGACTGTAGGTGTTCCATACCACTAAAACTATTGCCTAATAATCTATTAAAACCAGCCTGCTATCATGGGGACGGTTTAAATATTTGCTATAAAGTACTTATTTCTTCAGAGATGTCAGAAAAAAATAGTTGAAAATCTGAGCGATGAGGATGGATGGATTAGTCAAAAAAAAAAAAATCAGTGGTATCAATCCCAAAGCTAGTATTGTCATGTGATGGATACTAGCATGATAGGATCAGCGCTTTACTTTGTTTCTGTTGTATAAGTTCAGTAAGTTGCTTCCATTTCATCAGGAAGTAGACTTGTCTGTGCAAACGGGGTAAGGAAGAGGAGCGACATGTAGAGCTGCTTCACAGCTTTAAGCATGCCGGGAGGAAACACGCTTCTGTGGCAACGCCAGCAACTTGTATGAAGACATAAAAGAGCAGGAAAAAGGGGTGTACTGGTGTAGTGCCAAAAAGTGATTTCCCATATGTAAACTCCAAAAAAATACATATTTGTTGGCCTATAATATGTGGAATATATGTTAAATGTATCCCTCATTAATGATATCAAGTCATCTTGAGTCACAAACAACATTACTGTCACAAGGTGGAAGCTGCAATCAGTTTTTGGCAAAGTGACTTTTGGATATCTTTCATTTATTCTGTTAAAATGTCTTGTCGACATTAATGGCTTTTTTATGAGTGATGTGGTCAAGAGAGCAGCAGTGTAACAAATATAACAACACTTTATATAAGGATATTTTAAGTGGAGAGTCATCCATCCATTCATCTTCTTCCGCTTATCCGGGGCCGGGTCGCGGGGGCAGCAGCCCAAGCAGAGAAGCCCAGACCTCCCTCTCCCCAGCCACCTCCTCCAGCTCATCCGGGGGAACACCAAGGCGTTCCCAGGCCAGCCGAGAGATATAATCTCACCAGTGTGTCCTGGGTCTGCCCCGGGGCCTCCTCCCGGTGGGACATGCCCGGAACGCCTCACCCAGGAGGCACCCAGGAGGCATCCTTGTCAGATGCCTGAACCACCTCAACTGGCTTCTTTCGATGTGGAGGAGCAGCCCCTCCCGGATGGCCGAACTTCTCACCCTATCCCTAAGGGAGAGTCCAGCCACCCTCTCAGCTTCGATGACGTACTGTAAGTGATTTATGTTTGGAGGTAGATCATCCGCTAGACCTGGAGTAAACGTCGCTCATTTGTCAAACATTTTCCCTCCCATGTCTTCAGAATGTTTCACTAATGTGTTATAGGATAAGATGTTCACCCTTTTGCTCTTATTTACAGTATAAATAAGAGCACTTTGATCCAATAGTTGATAAATATGTTAGAAAAAGGTTTTCACTAATCTAATGCTTGATTTAAGATTAGATTAGAGTGAATCACTCGAACAATGAAGGGAAGTTTGGCATCTAATCTAAAGTGCAAACAACATATACATATGTATTCATAACATACACACATATATCCAGAGTGTTCACACTGTTAAAGATTGGGCTGTTGAGTGATTACTATATCTACACATGTATTCACAGTGTTTACATGAATGTGTAATGCTAAGTTTGTATGGCGTGTGTGTGTAATGCGATGTAGATATGTTATTTAGTAATGAGCAGGTCGTTGATGTGATATGAACAAGCTAAATCTCTAAAACTTTTCCACGCTATAATGATGTGTGTTTAATTTATATATAAAAACTTTGAATGTGTAAATATCAGCAGTTTTAAAGATGTGGTGATGATTACAATAATCAGACTTTTGGTATCCGTTACAAAAAGAAACTCTTGATGTTTTCAGGTGTGGAGGACTCCCGCAGTCCAGGCCTGTTTAGGTAAAATGAGAATGATGATGATGAAGAGGAGCAGCAGCTGGCACAGTTAGTCAGCAGCATTGACTCACTGAAGCTGTACAAATATCTACAGCAGGCTTCAGGCAGCTGAAAAGTGCCAAAGACGATCGTCCAATCAACTGAACATTGGTTGGACGATCGTTTTTATTTCCTTTGGCTCTCAGGGGAGTTCGAGTTGTAGCTAATTGGTGTATGAAGCTGTCCTTTTGTCCTGCACTGTGTTACCAAAGCCCAAAGCTGATAGGATTATCCAACTGACCCCATATTTCTGATACATATAGTAACTTTTCTTTGGTCCGGTCACTTCCAAGTGTGAAGTGGTTGCGATTAAAATTAGCACCTTGAAGCAGGAGGTCATGGTAGTAAGCAGGAGAAAGATGAGGCTCTACTCAGAGTTGCTGCCTCAAGTTGAAAAGTTCAAGTATCTCAGGGGTTGTGTTCAAGAGTGGGGGAGCGGAGGACCGACTCTGCGGTGTATTCTTACAAGGACAAGCTCAAAGTAGCGACCAAAGGGTAAAATTGTGATGTTAAGGGGCGGGAATGAGTAGGACTCTAAACAGTACGACAGTATTTAGATTCTACGTTCTGAATCATTCTTGTATTAAGAAAACTTCCATAAATCACTTCAAACGAACCACAAACGTCTGACTGACAGAAGTTTCTCTCAGTTCTCTGTGACTGGTGGTGTTAACAGTGCCACCACAACATTTCTCTGTTGGATTTAGTAAGAAATCATGAGTGTGTGTATGTCGTGTGTGTGTGTGTGTGTGTGTCTCACGTACTGTCAGAGTGCATGCAGTTGAATTTGTGTACCTCCACCACTAAAAGCAGTCACGTGTTGGAGCACAGCCCACAAGATCACAGGCAAACCCTTGTGCGCTGTCCATGGTCCTGAAACGATCACAGTTTATTATGAGTGTAAGAAAAGCACTTTGATTTGGAGCGATATAAATAAAACAGAATTGAACTGAATGCTTTTTTTAAAATGTGTTTTTAAAGCTTATTAACATAAATCCGTTGATGAGACTGATGATGTCCTCCCTCTGCTCTGCTCTCTGTTTTTCAGCCTTTCTCTTTGAACCTCATTACACATGCTGCGATTCTCATGCTGATGTTTGTTCCTCATCTTTGAGTGGAGAAATGTTTGTCTCTTCTTGCACGTGCTCTTACATCTGTATGATGCTTCTTCCACGCAGCAATAACTGCGACCTTAACAAGCACCAAAAAATAAGACACCCTTTTTTTGACTTTTAATATCAGCCTAATTAGCGGTAAACTGCATGTTGGAGATGTTAGAAAATCAGTTTGCACAAGTACTCAAAAAAAAAGTTATGTATTACACTCTACTCAATACTTTTCTTAAAAGTAATTTCACCACATTATTATTTAATTCAGTGTTTCCCAACCACTGTGCTGTGGCACATAGGTGTGCAGTGAGAAATGATCAGGTGTGCTGTGGAAGATGATCAATGTGCTTTTTTGTGACATTTTTGTTTGGTGGTGTGCCGTGGCTCCAAAAGTTTGGGACTTCTTTAATTAGTCAATAGCGAGTGTAATTTGTTACAATACTCATTACATTACTTTCTCATTACTCTCTATTTAACAATATAAACCTGTAGGCTACAGTTACACACTCCAACACTGTCCTAATGAGGACTAGGGCTGGGCAAAACGATTATTTTCCGAATCGATGAATCTAGTGATTAATTTTTCGATGCATCGATGAATCTAATGATATATGTTACTGCTAAGCAGCTTAAATTAATTTTGCATTTACGGAGGTTGGGTGTTTATCTCTGAGTGTATGTCTACGTGGGGGGTGTCTGGATGAATTAAAGGGTAAAAACCAGCGTTAGTAAAAAAGTTGAAAACTTACGGTCGTTTTATGATCGGCCATTTCCACCTTACAAAGCCGGCAAACGACTGAATCACTTCCTGTTCGGTTAAAATATCCCCATACTGTAGAACTGCGTGTTCGGGGGGACGTGGTTTAAGTCGACATGTTACCGCTACTCGCTGCCGCCATGTGTTTTTTTTAAAGTGATGACGCATCGACGCAAATTTTTTTTTGTCCCAGCCCTTATGAGGACACATATTTTCCCTTAGTGTCTACATATGAACGCCGACAACACAAAGTAACTTGTGTTACACCCGATTTTTAAGTTCCACCCAACTTAAATATTCGACAATATATATTTTGCGCCTTTAGAAAGGAACTTGATATGCATATGCAAGACGGTTAGTGGCATAACTCTCTACACATAATCCTCTCTCTGCCTTTTTGTAAATACAGACAGTATTATGTTTATGCCAAAACCCAGTTTGCACCGATGCAGCTCGATATCAGAGAGGGAGGTTTGTAAAATGGAAAGATGAGCTGGAAATGACTGACATTCTTCTACCACGGTCTCGTGGTAGACCTCGGGTCAGTGCCACTCAGAACCATATTGATTTTGGGTTCTGTATCCTGGAGGACCCTCAGACTGATGTGCTCTCCAACAAGGGTAACAGCTTGTTATTTAATCACAGACACATTAAAATAATCAATCTATGTTAAAAAAGTCTGAAGATTTCATACTCTCCCACTCTGAACTCACATTGATTCCTCCTTCAGGAATATTCTGACATCCCTTTAACAACATGCTCAACCATAAGACTTTTGAAAGTGAAGCTTTTGACTGCTGAGGAGATCCACAGCGTGAACTGGTCAGGTGGAAATTCAGCCCTCTACATCTGCCTGAAGGTTTGTGGTGTAGTTTGTGCTGCTTCTGTGTCTGATTAGGTCTCGGTGAGACATTTGTTTTATGTTTTCGTTGTGCACACCGATAGAGCTAAAATTAAGCATTTTGGAATCTCTTAAAATATTAATGTGTGAACAAAATTTTTCATTCAGGAGAGAAGACGGACTTGACCACATTATGGAGAAATGAGGACCTGCAGTCTCCTGATACTTTGGTCACAAAGAACAATGAAAGCGGAGTCGGTTTGAGGTATTTCAAAAACAGAAAATTTGTTTTCGTTTCCAAAATCAAAAGGATTTCAAGCTAATTATAGGCAGACAATTTGTAAAATCCTTCACTCACTGTCTGAAAACGCACACAAAGAGCCACCAGGTGGAGGAAAATGCCATCTCCAGCCAATCCACAACCTAAATGATACTGAAAACAGCAACTTCTTTTTGATCAGTTTTACACATAATTGTACTTACAGTTCAATTTTATTTTTTTTGTTTTTTTTGTTGTTTTTTTTAATGGAGAAAACTGTTGTGTTTCTTCTTTTTATGACCATTTTGGCGCCAAATCACGTGATTCCCGAATCCTTTTGTGACTCACAACTTTCACTTACTGACGTCCAGGGACAAACGTTTGATTTAATTCATCAGTTTACCTGTTTTATTTAGTTTTTAGTCTATTTTTCATTTTAAAAAATGTGACAGTTGAGAACTTCTGTTTGTAAGGTTCACCAACTTATATATTTTATAGTGAACTGCCACCTTGACTTTTTAACAATAGAAAGCAAGAAAAAAAAACACATTATTCAAACTGATTGGTGTGTACTCTAAGTGGTATCAATGAAAAGCAGGTAAATACTTATAATCAAACAGTTTTTCAAATAGCTTTCTGTTAATGCTTGTAATAAATAAAAGCTTTTCAGTTACAGTTCCTGCTAACTGCAGTAAATTTAATAAATTTTGTTTTCATGGATGCCTGGATGTTAAAATTAATTGTTACATCTGGTAGAGCAGCCACACTGATCCATTTTATTACAGATGAAATAATTTAGACAGTTTTTCAACTCTCAGTCTTTGTTTGAAGCGGCGTTTTGGGCGCAGACACGGCTAATGATGTCAGACTTATCAGATTGGTAAACTTCAGGTCCACAGATACTTGTCTGCAGTTTGTTTCAGAACTTTCGAATGGATGTTAAACATGAACCATTGCAGCTTTTATCAGTCACAGAAAGCTTTATTGGATTTGTGTAAATTACTGTCAACAATAACTGTAATGAAATTCTGAGTTATCTCTGTAGATATTATTGCCGTCCTCATGCTCCTCCTCAGTGAAAAATGCTGTTGCACTACAATTTGTATTTGTTCATACAAACCTCTGTTCCTCATGTTTGGAAAAAAGAGAAAAAAAAATGAGCCGGCTTGTTTTCCATGACAGAGTTTTTATGTTCATAAACAAAAGTGTGAAAAATCCTAAATATGTCCAGAGTTAAAATAGTCCAAAGAATCCTCTCTGCCTTTGTGAGGTGAAAGTTTTGTTTTGTTCCACATGTTTCCAGTTTTTTCTTAGTTTGACTGTTCACATCCACGGGTCCATGGTGTTTCTAAGCCAATCCATGACCTTCGTTTAAACCTAATCCATCATTGCTCAAATGGCCTGCATTTGTATAGCGCTTTTCTTAGTCACTAAGGACCCCAAAGCGCTTCACACTACATTCAGTCATTCACCCATTCACACACACATTCATACACTGGTGATGGCAAGCTACATTGTAGCCACAGCTGCCCTGGGGCGCACTGACAGAGGCGAGGCTGCCGGACACAGGCGCCACTGGGCCCTCTGACC
>VURO01050024.1:0-19783 GCA_015108175.1 Pelvicachromis taeniatus | reverse complement strand
AAGCATTTGTATAGCGCTTTTCTTAGTCATTAAGGACCCAAAACACAACATTCAGTCATTCACACACACACATTCATACACTGGTGATGGCAAGCTACATTGTAGCCACAGCTGCCCTGGGGCGCACTGACAGAGGCGAGGCTGCCGGACACAGGCGCCACCGGGCCCTCTGACCATCACCAGTAGGCAAACATGGGGTTAGTATCTTGCCCAAGGATACTTGGCATGTAGACTGGAGCAGCCTGCTCAAACCTAACCGAGTAGACAATGGCTAAACCTCCAAGTTATTTTCACTCTTCACTCAGAAAAACGGGAAAATCCATGTAATGAAAAACAGGAATAAATAAGATTATTAGTCACAAACTGCCGTGAGACTCAGTTGGTTGATCAGGGCAGATCCAGCATGTCTCGCTCGGTCAGAAGCCGCTGAGTTTGTGTGTGCACCTGCGTCAGGGCGTGAATGATGATACGCAGGACGGGCGTGGCCTCCTGCTGGTTCTGCACACACACCAGCCGCAGGAAGTACTGTCTGTCGGGAAGAGCGAGGAAGACTAATTCTGCCGCCTGCCGGAGCACCCAGGGGTGGTGGGGGGCCAGCGCCACCTTGTAGGCGTCCCTGAATGGATAATTGTGTGTGTGTTAATCAGTTTTAACTCTAAACATGAGCGTTTGAGTCCGTCTGGGGTGGTGGGATTACCTGCTCAGCTCTCCCGGCGTTTTGTATTGTCCGTTTTCATCCGGTCCTTCAGCCAAACCCGCCAACATCAGCTTCAGCCAGAGGAGGGACCGATGTAGCCGGAGCAGCGTCCTGCAGCCTGAGTCTGTGCGGTATGAGTAGTTAACCATACCCGCTTTCAACTCCGCCTCCATCATGGATCGAACCGAACGATATGCCTCCAAAGAAAAATAAAATACAAAAAATAACAGGATTTTTAAAAAAAAAAAACCAAAAGCAGGTGTACCAGAGCAGATACAGAAATCCTTTGTGTCATTTAAAAGGACAAAACAAACCAAACACTGCATAGTTTGTGTTAGATGAAAACCTTTTACACAATAATCCTCAAACTCACCCCCGTTTTTAATCCAAATGCTTCTGGGGTTTGTAGTTCAGCTGGTTTCCCATGAGCCTCTGCACGGTGTTTGAGTGACAGCTCTCGAATCAGCACGACCTTTTCTCGCACCTTCTGAGAGAAGAAACTGACCATTGGCCCGAGTGACTCCATGAACCTGAGGGTGAAAACACAGATGAGACCCTCCTGTGAAGATCACACGAGTGCTGTGAGAATCAGCTTTTACTGGGGGGGGAGGGGTTTAACCTTTCCACAGTGGGTAGCTGTGGGTGAACTGTGGGGCTGTGTGGGTAGGACAACCTCACACTTATCCGGTGTGCCCGTAGAAAACACATGTGGTGACCCCATTAGGCACGTTTGCTAAACTCTTACAGTGAATTATTCTAGATTATTCAGCATAATTTAATAAGTTGATCTTAAGTAGTCGCCTCCTTCTTGTCCATCTTGTAACAGAAGAATTATAAGTTTGGAGTTAAAGCTAAAATGTTTCTTCTGAATGATTTTTAAACCCAGAAATGTTGTGTGTATTAGCATAAAATCAGATAGATGGACAGACAGACACTGTCACAATGGTGTCTGCATGGCCAAAGTTTTAAACAATGACATCAGCACAAATAGTCCCTGTGAGCAATAAACTCATACTGCTCTAAACACTTGGTTTCACAGAGTTTTCTGTACTTTTTGATGTTGTTGATGTCATAAAATGTTGGATTTCCTTAAATGATCACCTGTGAGCCCAGAGGCCACGCCCACCTTCTGTCTGCCCAGTCAGAAGGAAATTGGCACAAAGGCTGAGGAACTAAAATATCTAGTTTCAGATAGTGGGTGCGCTAAAGGGCTCCACCAAGGCCAATCTTTTTTTTTTCCAATTGCAAATGATGCAAAGCGGCTCTAGTCGAAACCAAGTATAAGAGTAAGAATACTGTTTGCGTACTTCAGCAGCTGATCCCAGCTCTTCAGGTATGGCTCCAGCAGGATGTCATCATCCTTTGCCAGGCAGGACTTCAGGTACAGCAGCAGATGCAAAGCCTGAAAGGACTGACCGGGGCACTCCTTTATGAGGGACAGGGCTCCATCTGGCTCCACCCACCGCTCAGGGATCCACAGAGGCTCCGGCTAAAGGAGAGAAACTGTTTTTACTGAGCAACATGATTTTTACTGTTATCATAATCATGTTAGTTTCTCTTCTTCATTTCTAGTCTCTTCATGAAAGCATTATATTAATAAATTATATTATTAAATATAATTCAAAACCTTTCTAGTTTAACTAAAACTGTCAAACTTAGATGAAATATTCACTGATTTTATGTCCAAATATTGTGTTGAGGAGATATTAATAGAAACTCTGTGAGTGCAGGCTGTACTTTCCAGCAGCTTGCATTATACAATGGTGCAGTGAGTCACTGTCAGCTTAATTTCACCAGGTAGGTCTTGAAAAAAAGACATTCTTATTTATACAGGTGTTCTGGAAAACAACAAACAAAATTCCCCTAAGAAAAATGTGATTGGACCACTTTGAAGAGCTTTTTAAAGGTTTCAATTTTGTGTGAGCATGACAGGTTTTTATTTATTATGCTCCTTACATGCATATAAGTGGAATTATTCTTACTGTCTGGTGGTAAAAACTCAAACATGGCTGCCAGGGGCTTCCACAGTCCTGGGCTCCACCCTGGGCTGAAATAAAGACATGACAAAAACCAACCATCAATGGTTATTTTATCAATGTAAAATAAAAATATAAAAGTAGCGATGTGCGTTATTGTTAAATGTCTATTAGAGTAGCTCTGTGATTTACGCTGGGCTCCTTTAAAGCTCCGCCTTACACAGTGAGCTTGCTTTCTTTTGACTGGACAAGTTCTGGAAGCCTGCTGAGGGGCAGCTGATTTAGCGCCTGTCTCTCCAAACCAGTCTAATTTTCTCTCAGTACACACTTTATGTTACTTTTTCTAAGTGGTCGTGGTATTTTAGGCTGATAAAAAGCTAGGAAGATGGGCTTTATCAGAGAAACCTGTAAGCAAACATGAGCTTACCTGTAGAATGTGTTATCATAACATAGCAGCTAACTGGGTAACCTTAACTCACTTGCTAACATTGATGCTAAAAAATACTTTATGAAGCCTCCCTAACATGATTATTTCTTTCTTCTTCTTCTTCTTTTTTTTTTTAAATTTTAAATATGAAGACTATTTTCCTATAAAAAGTTAGCCAGGCATTTATCAGATCAGTGATTCTGGCTGATATCAGCAAACATATGCTTACCTGATTGATACCAAATGTAGCACTTAGCTGACTAACCTTAGCTTGCTAATGCAGTTGATACAAAAAACAAAAACAAACAAAAAAAACTATCTCGAACCTCCCTAAAAGCTCACCTTCACCTGATTGGCCAACTTCTGGAAACCTGTTGAAGGGAAGCACCCAGTGCTTTGTAAACTTAGAGTTTAGGAGTTGAATTTATATACTTTTAACTCATTATTTGAAACTTTGACCATATAAACTGTATGGTCTTGTTTATATCTGTATCTAGTTATTTAGCTATATATGACACAATAAGCAGAACAGATTGTTTTTAAGTGTCCTAACACTACATGAGCAAATATACTCTGTTGCAGTCGATGGTAGAAAATAACTGAGGCGGAACCAACAGTGACGAAGGAAACTCACGCAGCCAGAAAGAGCTGACGAAGAGGAGCAGAGTCAACGTGGCCGACAGCAGTAGGTAACGAAGCAGCAGCGTCCGTCTGAGGAAAACCATGGTGACCAAAACACACACACACACACTCAACCAAACCACACAGATTCGCCCGGGCTCCTCACTGCTTTCTCACACACATTAAAACACATACACACACACATCATCTACCGCTACTTCATGACATGCTCTCTCTATCAGTCTCTCTGTTTGGCCGGGGTCAAAGTTCGCTCACTCCCACAGGTGTAAATACACGGGACAACCTTTGGTCCTGACCTTTGTGTAGCAGCTTATCTCGGTGCATTTTATCTCAACCACACGTCAGTCTCACAGCTTTGCTGACTGAAGCTCATGAAACCTGCACTGATCAGACCTCACAGAGACAGTTTTTATACACTGATCGGATCTTTTTGTAACGAAGCAAACAACAACACTGACCAGGTGATATTTGTGCTGCAGCCTGTGTATCTCGAAAGCTGCAGAGGGCGCTGGATATCCCCCTTTGGCAAAATGTGATGTCCATTGATGCAGACGGGAAGAGCTGAAGGAAGGTGGAATGTCTGTGTTCCTCGTGTAACACCTGATGGTTCTCAATGTCTTTTATGGCGATTATGCTCAACGTTCTTGCCCTTGGTACAACAGCGCTGTATGGCAGATACAAATGGATATGGCTGTGTGATGACGTCGCTGTTCGAGCCCAAAGCAACTGATGTGGTGTGCATAATGACCCCTGTGGCTGTGGCTGTAAATTGAACGGCTGGCAGAAAGCTTTTATCACCAACAACATCTGCGGCACTACAATGTATTACTATTCTATACTGTATGTCATGAAAGCAGAACATATTGAGGTTTTGCTGTCACATGACTTTAACTTGTCTTGAATGAGAGCCCAATTACAAAGACCTTGTCACTAGTTGGTGACCCCCTTGCAAGATGGGTATACCCCGCCTGGCTGACAAAAACCACCATGTGATTGCTTTGGTTGCTAGCAGTTTGCTGCGGTCACCTGAATATCGTATGGAAGATGCCAGTTTGTCCCGAAACACTTGCTAATGACTCACCGAGCTGTAGGAAACTTGCAAACCAGAATCGGAGACAATGCCGAGGCATGACTTTTACTTTAGAGTTCTCCATCTCAGTTTTCTAACTTCACTAGAGCTCAGAGTACAGTTAGCAGCTGTTTGCCCATAGTTTGCATTTTCCACACAAACTATGGGCAACCAAAGCAACAAAAAAGGAAGGTTTCGGTGCAGCACTGTACATCTTTTTGCAACCAGTTTTACCTTGTAACTACCGGTAATCAGTCACCAAACACTGAGCCACGACTTCTCAGGGGTCGGTTGTAAACAATTTGCCCTCACAAGCACTTGTTACCCGACGGTAGCCGATTGATGTCTAAGCCTGTGCGACTGGGGCCTAAATCCTGTTTGAAGCCACATCAGGTTTTATTATTGTGTTCAAATGCCACATCCTTTAGATTTCTATCTCCTGTTCATCAGACAGGAATGAGTCCACAGGCTGTTTGAGGTAATGGAGTGACTCAAGGAACATTTTATTTTTAAGTGGAAATACAAAGTGTTTCATATGTGACAAAACATTGCATAGGGCACATTTAAGAAGTGTAGATTCCAGTCCAAGATTAGAAACAGAAACCTTTGATTTTAGAAGACCAACGTGTCTTGATTGTTTCATAACATAATTAATCAAGAGGAGTCACAACCTGATGAGGAAGTGATTTATTGATGGGAAAACCACACAGGTGGCATCTGCAGCTTCGAGGAGTTGCCAAAAGACACATTTTTCATCAACACATCTGCAGCTCTCACTGACAGGTTGATTCAATGATTGTTCGTCTGATGTCTTTGGTGCATAATTCAATGCGCCCTGCTTGCTTGTGCAAAATGTCTTTGTGCATATGTGTGTTCTTGTGCTTATATTTAAAGGTAAAAATAAAGAACAAGGGTTCTGTTAAAACTTGAGGTAAGACTTAAGGTTTTGATCACTTCAATACAACAATTATGGCTTTTTTTTTTGGCAGAACAACGATGTTCTGTTTGATGAGGGTAAATAAGGGTTTACTAGTGTAGAATAGAGGTGCCTCGACTTTGCTAAGGGCTGAGTTATTGCAAAAATAGAAGAGATGAATAAAAAATAAAGGGCTCTAAGATTTGTGAGGAGAAAGAGTGCTAAAAAAAAGAGGTCACTATGGTAGAAAAAGGTCTTATTCACACGTTTAAGTAAAAGTTAAAGGACCAAGACTTTAGTTTGAGGTCTTTGTCCATTTCACTCAATGATTGACTCATACAATTATTTTTGGAAGTCTTATTCTTTGATGTTAAAAGTTCATAACAACAAAAAAAAGACCTGTAGGAAAATGAAATGTTGTACTTTGAGTTTTAGTATTTTGGAGTGAGCAGGGGCTAGATCAAGATTTTAAGGAAAGGTAGCCTGATTGACACTTAGCCTGTCCTATTTATATCATTAATAGGCTTAAAAAGCTTTACGATGCACTGGATTAGCCCAATCTCATTCTCAGTTCCAAATACTGCCATATTTTTTAGCTGCGGCTTTTTCTTTAACACAGTGTTTAGTTCTTTTTAGTTTTTCAGCTTTAATTTGTTTGTGAAGAATTTAAACTATTTTTGAAATAAGTAGCTTTAAAAGAGGACTGTTAGGTATATCAGGACAATGAAGCCAAAGGAAACCTATCAATAGGATGTCAGCAGCATCGGACAGAGTGGCAGTATTTGACGCCATGGGACTTAAATGCTTTGCATGGGTTTAGCTTTAGTTTTATGATGTCTTAAAAGACATTAATGGATCAGTCTGGTTTATTTCAGCCTGTATTCCTAAAAACTAGTGCTCTCAGCGTTAACGCGGTCATCACAATTAAAATTTTTAACACGCTCAACCCGTCTGGAGCGCAGAATGGACAAACTTTGGATGAACTGATTTTGAGTCAGTCTGCGCTCCAGATGGATTCATTGTTAATTGCGTTAGTTGTGATGATGGCATTAGCTTGTTTAAGCCGCATAAACGCGTTAAAGCCAAGTCCGTCTGGGAGGAGCTCTTTTTTTCCTCGTCTATCCCAATGTGTTGTATTTTCAGTGTTTACGTACCTCTCTGACATGTGTCCGTGATGTTTGTGTATGTTGTATGTTTAGTCAGATGGGTTGCTCCGAGATGGCGCCACTGATGGCTGCCTTGGTACTTCAGCGTGTTTGCACTATGTATTGCATCAATTTCCTGCTGTTGTAATTTGTTCAACATTTGGCAATAAAACCCCCACTTCAACTTCAACTTCAACCCCTCACACTGATCAATCTGCGTTAACCCGTTAACGTGGATTAGCCAATTTTGACACGTTAACGCTGAGAGAATAACTTTTTTTTTTCTTTCTGTTTTTTGTTTTTTTTAAATAAGTCCAAGCTACAGGTAGCCTATTTCCTCAAAAAATAGTTTCACAAACAGTTTGGGCCAGTGTGTAGTAAATATTGCACACATTAGTTCAGGGAAAGATTCATGGCTTCAGGTTAATGAAAAAAAAAAACAACAACACAGATTTAGACGTTCTCACGTATAAAAGAAAATAGTTTTAGTGCGTTTGCGTTGAGGTCAGGAGAAAATGTCGGCCTTAACCTGCAGGACGTCACTGAGCCCAGGACGCGTCTGAAGAACCTGAAGGGGCACAAAAATAAAAACATGAAGGTGGTTTGTGATTAAACTCGCTCTGAGTTTAAAGCTGACCTAAAAAAAAACTTCCTGTCCAGAGTTGGGTTTAACTCCAGGAAATTAGATTCTTGGTAAATCCAACCCTGATTGTTTCCCAATTTATAGGATAATACAAACCTTAAGTAGTACAAGCATGTTCTGACCACTGAGTCTGACATTGTGGGATTGCATTTGTACGCCTGCACCATTATACAGATGTATCCTGAAATGTAGTGAATCTGTGGAGTCAGACAGAGGGTTTGTGTCTGTGGACAGTTTGCCACAAATGTCAGAAAATCACACAAGTGCAAAGTGAACTGATGCACTCTGCTTGTTGACAGCGCACTTCCAGAAGTGTTTTGAGAGCTTGATAAACTTGTAGAACATCTTCTAAAAACAAACAAGGCAAGCTGTAAAGTGACTGTCAATGATGTCAGTTGTTACAAGTTTTTGATGATTTATTAAATATTGATGAAACCGATAGTGACCGAAGTGTTTTTGCCTTAATTTTGGCAATTCAGGGTCAGTTTTATTTATGACTGGCACATCTCAGGCACATCATTGTCAGGAAAAACATGAAACCCTGGTCCAGAGCATTGTAGACCCATGTTGTAGCTATGTACAGTCACCAGGGGGCAGTGTCAGGAACTTGTTGGACAACCAGCAATGTGAGCTCCTCTTGTTTATATTTGTGTTTTATTTGATGTTTTAATGTTTCGTATTAAACATGAGTGAAGTACATTTGAGGGGAACTATTCTGCTAATTCACTGTTCCACGTTTTTATTCTAGAGGAGCTTTGCATGATTCACAGTTCAAAATAATCCCTCCTTATACTTGGCTTTTTTCTAGTTCCTCTGAAATAAGTATTTGTCTGCTTCTCCTGACTGCCAATCACAGAGCAGTATTTATAACTCACCTCCAGTGTACTGAGAATCTCTCCAAACAGGTGTTGTGCTTCCTCAGTGTCCGGTTCTTCAAAGTAATCTGATGCAGAGACCTCGACCATGATAGACCTGATGTTCTCACACTCACCTGCGCAGGTACACAGAGGAGTCGTCAGCGATCGTTGATGAATAACAACGTCACGTTTCTGTATCACCTTCAGTCACAGAGACTCACTGTGGAAGTGCAGGATGGCCTGACCGCTCACGGGTGTGTGCGTCAAGATCAGCGTCCGCAGGTTCTTCTTCAGTCCAGCCTTACACAGCTCTGTCGCCGCCTGCAGGCCGAGGTCGGTCACACGCTCCAACTCCAGCACCTGCAGCTGAGCACAGCTGTGCACTGCACACAAAACACACAACAACCCCCCCCCCCCACACACAGCTAATGGTATAATGCATTATGTTTTTACATAATGGTAAGTTTGCAGTTACTACAGATTGAAGTTGGGCAAGCATGTAGGAGACAAAACAAAAATGTCAATAACCATATTTTTCACTCACCAACAGCAACCAACCCCTGAGTCCCACAGCCAGCTCCGCCCACACTGAGAGAGCGGAGGTGTGGCCAGCAGCGGCCAATCGTCAGCAAGCAGCGGTTACCAAAACGAGTCGGCTGTTGGCTGGAAATATTGAAGAGAGAGAAAACTGCTCAAATCTGCTCATTTGTTCCTGAATTTTAGGCTGGATTGACAGCAGGTGGATAGGATGTCTCCCTCTATGACATCATAGAGAGCCGAGAGTTGAAAAAAAAAAAACCTGTGTAAAACTGAGTGTTTCGGTTTGAAACCTGAGATTTTGGCTTTGAGGGTAACATCTACATACACAGTCTTCATTATTAGGAACTTTGTCATTAAAAAAAATGTATATATGTGACAAGAAATCAAAAAAGGACAATAGGTTTGTAGTTTCTCAGCATCGAGCTTTCACAGTGGACTCTGCATGCGTGTACTGACCAGGGATGAGCAGGCGCCACCTGCAGGCTGGTGATGTTCCTGCATCCAGCACCCAAAGCCCAGAGAACCTCCTGACCGAGAGGATCTGATGAACTCCTGCGGATGACCAGACAGACAGTCGAGTGAGCAGACAGACGGGTGAAGAATGGGACAGGTAAACAGTCTCACCTGTATGTGAGCGTCTGCAGGTTCCTGCTGTAGCAGCTGGCCAACCACAGGGTCCTATCGGTGAGGATGTGGGGACACTGAGAGATAGACAGGTGCAGCAGGCTGCCCCCTGCTGACCGCAGCAGGGCCTCCACCCCAGACTCCACACTCCCTCTGATTGACACACAAACAGACGCAGGCCAACTACAGTACCCGCCCAGAGGACAGCTTTCTCCTCTTGTAACATCTCAGAAACCCGCTCAGCACTGACCAATCAGATAACAACTGCGTTACCATGACAACGTGCATTTCAAAAAGATAAGAAAAGCTTTTACATTTCCTCAGTAGCAGCATTAATCCCTGAGAGCGGTTTGTGTGTGTGTGTGTGTGTGTGCTGGGATTTTTGATTTGGTGGGGATGCAGCTCACACAATCACACTGTGGAGGGAAAAAAAATTAATCCTCATAATGTAAAAGTTAGGTTTGGATGAGGGCTTCACTCAGTGGTTATTTTTGGTTTGAATCATGACCGTGTGGATATATTGGCTGGTCAGTAACATTAAGGACTTGGGCTACAATCACGGCCCTCAGAAGGACAGAAGGACAAACCTTTGTCAGTTTATTTTACCGTATGTTTCTGTGGTAATCCTCTCGCGTCTCGTTGGCTCGACGACTTCGAGGCTTCAGGTCGCTGAGCACCACAGACTGAGTTTGAGTGCACCACTGTGACAGCGTCGTCAGGAACTACACAATACGCACAAAGAAACACATTTTACATGCAAAATGCTGTTTATTAAATATAATATAAAGGTTTCTATCTGTTAACACTTTATTAAGAGCAATTTTAAAACTGCGCTAAAAAGCCAACACATATTTACTTTGTAAAGATTTACTCTTTTATCTTTCTGTTAAAGCTAATGCTCCATCTTGTATCTCAAGGCTAAAATTAAATTTCAAGTATAAAGTCAAATAAAGAACCAACCAGTCAAGCTTGCGTTTGGGTAGAAATACCCAAACTGAAAAGATAAAGTGTTGCAGTTTTCAGTTTCACTAGTTCACCAGCCGCCATTTTTCATGCAAAGTAAAGGCGACCGTGGCGATCTGCAGGTGACCAAAGCCATCACACGTAGGTTTTTGCCAACATGTACAATACACATTATCCCGTAGCAACCACTGGTTGCCGAGGGTCACTGACTAGTTTCTAAACCTGTGTGAGTGGGGCCTTGACCCTACCCTGTCACCATGACTGTCACATGTCCAAAATGGCGGACGAGTTAAATTTTACATGGTCAGCAGCCACATGTCTACGAGATGCAGGTAGGAGATGATGACATTAGCAACTATTTGAAAAAGATGAGGGCATCAGTACCTCTGTAGACACTCTTTCGTTCTCCAGCTGGAGGTGTGTCCAAACAGCAGGGTGCCTGGCTACCAACCGCCAATCAGAGCACACCTCAGCTACACGCAGCAAAGAGTGCACGTCCAAATATGGGAAGATGCAAAAAAGGCCCGCCCTCAGCCTCAGGGTGTCTGCTACCAGCTGTCTGTCACCAAAGCAACGGGAAGGTGTGGAGCGGAGGGAGGAGGGAGTATCTGGGTCAGGAGAGCAGGTTAATGAGAAGGCAGAAGCTTTTATTGTGAAGCAGCCACAGGAAGCAGCCTGTAACAGCCAGAGGGGAAAAGAAGGACGACGGGAACGATGAGCAGAAACTATTTACCTGAGCCAGGTGTGTGTGTCCTGGCAAAGACGAGTCTCCTCATCTCAGCACTCGTCCACAGTCCCTCCTCTTCCTCCTCTTCCTCCTCGTCTTCCTCCTCAGTGCTATGGTGACGAAAGTTTCTTTTGTTCCACGTTCTCCCCCATCCCTCTTCCACAGCCCTGAAATCACAGCAGAAAAAAGACTTGCTCTTTAAAATTTTAAGCTCTGTTCCAAGTTAAAGTTACAAAATATACACCTGCATACCAGAACCTCTCCCTCCTCCCATCTTCTCCTCCTTCTCCTCTCTCTCGTTGAGTCCAGGGTGGCGCGTAGGGATGCGGATGGAGATGGGTTGATGCCGCCTCGCAGTTCCAACACCCCGAACCCAGAGACGAGGTCCGCATTCGTCCAGCGAGACCGCTTGGGGACAGAAACCGAGAGGAGGCATCAGCGTTTCGCTGAAACTAAACTCTTTGACCGAACCAGGTGTTTTCAGGTACCTGTAGTGGTGGTGGCCATGCAGCTGCTCTCCCAGCCTGTAGGAGCTCGACACACTATAACTCCTCTGGAAGAGAAGGAGGAAATGTTGACTGAGACTTAAATTCCAGGTTCTACATCTCACTCTAGACCAGGGGTGTCCAACTCCAGGCCTCAAGGGCCGGTGTCCTGCAGGTTTTAGACATCACCCTGGGTCAACACACCTGAATCAAGTGATTAGTTCATTACCAGGCCTCTGGAGAACATGTTGAGGAGGTAATTTAACCATTTAAATCAGCTGTGTTGGGTCAAGGACACATCTAAAACCTGCAGGACACCGGCCCTTGAGTCCTGGAGTTGGACGCCCCTGCTCTAGACCGTACATGCTCTCATGAATGTCTTAATCAAAGATGGTTGTTTGTATTTCACACCCTGTTTCCGATGGTTTCCTGTATCTTATTTGCAATGATGTCATCAGTGCTGCCGTCCAGACTGCGTCCTCCTCTGCTCCGTGCAGGTTTATAAGGCTCACCGTACGCGTACCCGTCACTGTCTGGGAAGAGGCTACGATGTTCGTGCGAGCCGAGCATCAGCAGCCGTCTCTCTGCGCGATCGGCTCGCTCCAGCAGCGACTCGATAAACATCTGTAAACAAACGAAGCACAACAACAGAAAGATTTTATCTGATTTGCCGACTCCTGTACGTTTTCTATCTGAATATCGAAGGTTTTTGAGAGGAGCTGCTAACTGACCCCACAATCATGAACTAACATAAAGTTGTAAGAGGTTCTTTTACACTATGAAGCACCAAGAGATGACTAAAGAAAACTGAACTGAATGGAATATGTCATTTTTGCTGTATTCCAGCTTCATAGTCCTGAGCATTGCCAGCAGCCAATATCCTGGAGAAGAGAGGCTGTCCTTTAGTTACAATTCAGGAAGAACAATGAGATTTTCATCTTAGTCAAGAAGCATTAGACCCGCTCTTTATCCTCTCAAGGATATTCAAGAATATGTGGGAGTTTGCCCAAGGCAATAAAACAGACTTGTGCTCAGTGGGTTTCAGACCCCACCAGGGCATTTCTGGATAATCTGGTTCTGTGGGCTTTATTGAGCAATGAGCTCCAGCATGGGTAAGAATTTGGACCTCCGAGTCTGAGGCCAAAGTTCCTAGCTGTAAAAACAGACGGAGTTGCCACTCAAGGTTGGGAATGAGTCACTACTCCAACTGGAGAAGTTCAAGTATCTCAGGGTCTTGTTAATGGGTGAGAGAAGAAATCAGCAGGAGATTGGTAAATGGACTGGTATGGCATTGCGATGATGCAGACGCCATCCCAGTCTGATGTGGTGAAACGAGAGCTGAACGTTAAAGTGAAGCTGTTGATTTACATTCCCACCCTCACATGTGGCCACAGACTCTGGTGTACGAAAGAATGAGGTTTAGGATCTCTGCCGTTTGGTTGGTACTCTTAGTAGAGCCGCTACTCCTCCACAATGATTTAGCCTTTGACTCGGATGCCTCCGGGGACACTTCTGGGTGAGGTGTTGTAGAAGGTGGCCGGGGAGGGGAAGAGGACGAGGGAAGCAAGGCAGGGTTCGTGTCTGATGAGTCACTTTTGAGTTTCTTAGATTGAATATTTTAGGTATTTTTGTGAATATCTTGTAGATTTCCTTCCTTTATAATTGTTCACTCTGCTCATATTAGTTACTCTAATCTAAAAATCAAACCAAACTATGTGGGAGGAAAAGGTTAAGTTTAAAAAAAAAGAAGTGAAATTTAACAATTTTGATTGACAAAGAAGAGATTATTTTATAGACATGTGCACATGCTGCATGCTTGCCCCCCCTCCCCATACATAGTTTCTTGTGTAAATAACAGCCTCATCTTTGCCAACCGCCCTATAAATACCGTCTGGTTCCCCTGCGCGAGCTGGGTCAGATTAATCTCAGCCATTTCTCTCATCAAAGAAAACAAAAAAAAAAACACCCATAGTTGAATTACAATAGAACCAACAACATCTGCATCACCTGCAGCTTGGATTTGGCCTCAGCTTCTTTCTCTGCAGTCTCCCTCAAAAAATGCTCAATGTCCACCATCTCCCTGCAAACACACACAGTTCAGAATGTACACATTATTCAGAGGCACAACATAAATAAATTAAATAAGATGAATAAATAAAGTAGAGTTATATATGTCGACGTGAAAGAAACAACAGTATGAAAAACATGCAAAACAAACCGAGCGACCTCACAGAAACACACACCCTCGGGCTGCTCTGCCTCATTGTCATCTTACATCTATCATCCATGCAGACCACAGCAGAGTGTGTGTGCGTGTGTGTGTGTGTGTGTGTGTGTGTGAGTGAGGCAG
Source organism: Pelvicachromis taeniatus (assembly GCA_015108175.1). NCBI lineage: Eukaryota > Metazoa > Chordata > Actinopteri > Cichliformes > Cichlidae > Pelvicachromis > Pelvicachromis taeniatus. The sequence goes on along the minus strand of VURO01050024.1, from coordinate 5,722 downwards.
ATTAAACATGACGTGCCCTCTGCCTGTTTCTGTGCTGTGCGCGCTGCAGTTTCATGATATTACATTACATGCTGTTTGCTTCTCCTATTAGTGATTCAGTTTCCACAAACAAAAACTGACCACATGACAAATTCTGCCACGCTGCATCTACTGCTGCCAGACGAGACGAGTGCAGAAGGTTTTAACGCCCAAAGCACTTCTCCTCATACATTTGGAGTGCACATTACCGACTTGGTATTTAAATCTGACCCCATTCACCTCCACATGCTTCCCTTAGATTCTACATCAGAGTTCAAGTTTGCCACTGGGGGCTGAGTAAAATTAGCCAAAGACAACCTCAGCAGTTCCTGCCTGCAGATTTATTACTGGATGACTGTAGTACTAAAGGAAAGTTTAAAGCTTGATAAGATTCAGGTAAGCGCTACACTAAGAAGAAGTGTCTTTTTTCTATCATTTTCACAAGAATTTATGGACGTTTTGGTCATTTTATTGGTGATAACTATATTATTGGTAGACTTAGCTGACTTCATAAATTTGAATCTTTACATCCAGCCATCCAATGCTTGACTGTCAAGCAGGAAGTGTAGCTCAGATGTTAAAGTGGGTCATCTACCAATCAGAAGGTCGCAGGTCATGCAGTTCATGGCTGTGTCTCAATTCCTAGGACGCATCCCTCGCGGGCCACATTTGTAGGCCGATTATATCACAGCGACGCGATTCGTAGACTCCTACAAATGCGGCCCACAAATGCGGCCTACATTTCCCCGAATTTGTAGGATGGGTCAGGTGTATCCTACGTGGCCCACCATATCCCAGAAGTCATAGCGCGGCCCAGCCAATTCCAGTTTCCACCACTGGCGGCAGCAACGGAGGCGGTAAAATCGAGGAGGTGGAAGGGGTAAGGGCGGGAACAGCTGGTGACGCAAATCTGAAGGCTAGACCGTCCCATTTCACAAGCCTTTCACTTCCGGCCTTCTCGGCCTTCGGAGGACCCGGCCGACGTACGCCGCCTCGGCTGCGGCCTACGAGGGATGCGTCCTAGGAATTGAGACACAGCCATGAGTCCACGTGCACATTGCAGTGTGCACGTGGACTTATGGCTGTGTCTCAAGTTAGATAAAAAGCACTTAGGTGAATGAGATTTATAGTAGGGACTGTTTTGAGTCCTCAAATTGAGTACAAAAAGGTGCTACGTAAACACCATTTATATGTGACTCAGCTCAAAGCACTGAAACTTGTCCTCTTTTTGCCCATTTTGAATACAAACAGTCACTATTTGTAATTATAGACTATGTTGCCTTTTGGAACTTTATCCATAAAACTTGTCCAAAAGTAAAAACATCCCAGACGGTCTGTTAGTACCATGAGCCACACAGCAAGCCACGATATTTGTCAGACAGCTGCATTAAAAGTGCTCTGACACCAAAAACGTGGTCCATAGGTCCAGAATCTAAAGGGACTCCAAACTTTAGTCTTTAATACAACATAAACAAGTTTGATATAAACAAATCCAAACCCCCGGCAGTTTTTAGAAAGTTTTTAAAATAAGCTACAGAGAGCGAAACTGGTTTTGTAGCAGGCTGTAGACATGTTTATCTCTGCTGTAACGTTGGAAAATTTAACAAGGAAGTCTATGGACGCTCTCTCACTTTTACACCCTGCCCCCAAGTGGACAATAGTGGAACTGCAGCCCTAAACTTGCTGCTTAGTCTTTTCAAACCAGTCTATTTACAAAACAAGTTAAAAAATTGTAAACGCTGTTTTTCTTTTTTTCCCCTCACTGTATAAAAAAAAAAATATGTGAACATGTTAACGTTTTCATCATTGTTGCTGTGATGGCAGCCGAAAACGTTATGAGGTCATGTTCACATATTTTTTTAAACAGTGGTAAAAAAATAACATCTTGTTTGTTCCATGAAAAACATGGAAAATAAATCGTGAAAACACCGTTTTATACAGTAAACTTCCAGATACTGACTGTTGTTGTTCGCTCAGCTCCTTCTCTTTCCCTGTTAGATCTTTCTTTAATTTCTCCATCATCTCCGTGGCAGCTGAGACCTGCAGGAATACAAAAATCAAACAGTGAATATACGGTGACTTCAAAATCATGTTTAAAACATTGCTTAAAGCCCCCCCGCCACACCTGTCGGGACAGGTACGCCGCTTTCTCTTCCACTTCCTGTTTCTCTCTCCTGAGTCGTTCCTTGTCTCGCCTCGCCCGCTGTAGCTTTCTCTCTCTCCTCTGTAGCTCCACTTTCAGTCGGCCCATGCGTCGGTTCACCCTCTCCTCAACCTCTGCGAACGTCCGGGCGATTTTATGATCCAGCCCGAGCCCCAGTCGCTCCTCCAGCCCAATCTCCACCAAGCCCAGCTGGACCCCCACCTCGCCGAGGTTCTTCCCAGCAAAAAGATCCACAGATCCAGGAAGGGCCAGAGCGGTGGAGGGGCCCTCTGAATGTACCGTAGAGGAAGGCAGAGGGCAATCCGAAGCACCGAACATCTCCCTGAGCAGTTGGACGGAGGCAGACGATGAGGCGAGATCCAAACAAGCCAGTGGAAGGGGCAGGCTTTGATGTTCCATGTCCAGAGAAGGGCCCTGACTTTGGGATAGTGAGCTCGGGAGTGGGAGGAGAGAACCAGCTCTGGAGCTTCTGACCCGAGCCTGAAACATTAAGATGAAGTTAATGTTGGCATTGGTAACGCAGTTCAAAAGCTGGTGACATTAAAGAAAATTAAATAATTACAGGTGGAAGATCTGGATGGTCTCTGCCTCACACACATAAACACATGCCAGTTGGAATTAAGTGTTTTCATCGATCGTTTGGTGAAACGTGAAGTCGAACAGAGGTTATTGTCATCCATGAGCTCCATCTTCAACGTCTTTTTTTCCCAGTATATCCACCATCGCTCGTCTGCACACGTCCAAACCACCTCAGCCTCGCCTCTCCACACCGCTCCATCTGACCCGCTCCTTTCATATACACATTTCTAATCTCAGCCATCACTCCCAGTTAAAATCTTCACATCCTTAGCTTGGCTTCCTGTCTTTTTTTTTTTTTTTTTTAGAGCCCACATCTCCAACCGTCCGGCACAGCAGGTCTCAAAACCAAATCTTCCTTTCACTCTTGCTGCTATCGTTCATTCACAAATCACCCCTACAACGCTTCTAGAATACAAAGATCTAAAATATTCTTAATGAAATGAATGAGAAGAAAATACTAACACTGGCTTAAATTTCATGGGCGTCTCAAACTCACAATATTAGTTACATCCCTGAGTTTGTGATGCCGACATGAGGATCAGAGAGGCGACGGCTGCGTGAGACAGAATTCACATAAATGTAAAAAGTTTAAGAGTCTTAATTATTAAAAAATGAATAAAATACAAGCCTTGTATTTTTTAATTACAAGCCTTAATTTTCCATCCATCCATCCATCCATCTTCTGCCACTTATCCGGGGCCGGGTCGCGGGGGCAGCAGCCCAAGCAGAGAAGCCCAGACCTCCCTCTCCCCAGCCACCTCCTCCAGTTCATCCGGGGGAACACCAAGGCGTTCCCAGGCCAGCCGAGAGATATAATCTCTCCAGCGTGTCCTGGGTCTGCCCCGGGGCCTCCTCCCGGTGGGACATGCCCGGAACACCTCACCCAGGAGGAGCCCAGGAGGCATCCTTATCAGATGCCCGAACCACCTTAACTGGCTCCTTTCGATGCGGAGGAGCAGCGGCTCTACTCTGAGCTCCTCCCGGATGGCCTTAATTTTCCTCTTTACAATAATCTGATCAGTTTTTCTCACTTTCTAAGGGCTGAGGTGACGGTATGAACATCCATCGATCTATGGTTTCGTTTTTGCAGTCCTAGCATGATCAGTTATGACCGAGCAGATTATGCTGGGAATTTACTTTATTTATGTTTGCTCTTACCAACAGGTATATTCAGAGGTCCAGATTTCCCAATCAGATCCATTATTATGTCTCCAATTTTCAATACTTTCCATGATGTGAGGCCAACTTCTTTGTGTAGTAGTTAACCAGTGATGAAAATGATCATTTGATTGGTTACCTGGGAGAGCACCAGCAGGGTCTCATAGGTGTGTCGGCTGACCAGGTGCGTCCGGAGCTCAGGTACAGATGAGAACCGAAACCCGTCACCGCAGCGAGGACAGAAGTAGGGCAGCTCCGAGGAAGAGGAGGAAGACATGATTCACGGAGAAGCAGCAGACCTGGAAGATAAAATATGAGCTCATTAGAGAACAACAAAGAGACTGCAGCAGAGATAGTAAGAGTAGAAGAAGAAACACGGCGAGTGAAAACTGGGTCAGCGCGCGTACGTGTTTAGCTCTACATAATTGATTCTGTGCACATGAAGATGTGACGAGGCTCAGACCTGAACGTCAAAAACAGAAGAACACGTGTGTTTGATTCATTCTTCACAGACAGGCCGGATCCGTGCTGGAGCGTCACATGCGTGTCCGTGTCCTGTGGCGAGCTTTTGGGTCTGATGTTAGTGGGGCGCATGTGTGTGTTTGTTTCTGTGAGGCAGCAATCTTCCACGCCGCTGCTCAGACGCGTGCAGAGGAATTTAAATACGCATGAATGAGCAGGAAGAAAGGACCGTCTGGGGCGTGGAGTCTCTGTGTTCGCCTACTTCAGCCTCCTCTTCCTCTTTCCATGCCCCCTCTGCTTCATTTAAGAGTTTTTATTTGGTAAGGACTACGGCGAGGTGCTGCTGCAGGACACTAACCCACTCGAGAGCTAATAGATATAGAAGAAGAGCAGGTTTGTCCTTGAGTTACGCAGTTACTGAATGTCCCTACACTCACACACAAATGGGTGTGAAGGCCTTTGATGATGACATTTACGTCACTCAGACTAATACCAGCTTAACAAAGGCAAAAAAATTTGACTTACCAAATCAAAATCATGGGATAGAAAAGTAAAAGTGATCAGAAAAATGTCAACTTTACATGTTCGGCAAAATTTAAAAAATGAAAACATGACAAAATGAAAATTACACGTTTAAGTACTAACCACAATAGAAACAAGTGAATTTTGACATCTATTGACATAAAAGTCTAAGTTATGTCACCAAAGAGTAAAATTATGACACAAAACGTCAAAATTAAAACTTTTAAATGAATAGGTGAAAATGTAAGTAAAGCATCCATCCATCCATCCATCCATCTTCTGCCGCTTATCCGGGGCCGGGTCGCGGGGGCAGCAGCCCAAGCAGAGAAGCCCAGACCTCCCTCTCCCCAGCCACCTCCTCTAGCTCATCCGGGGGAACACCAAGGCGTTCCCAGGCCAGCCCAGAGATATAATCTCTCCAGCGTGTCCTGGGTCTGCCCCGGGGCCTCCTCCCGGTGGGACATGCCCGGAACACCTCACCCAGGAGGCGTCCAGGAGGCATCCTTATCAGATGCCCGAACCACCTTAACTGGCTCCTTTCGATGCGGAGGAGTAGCGGCTCTACTCTGAGCCCCTCCCAGATGGCCGAACTTCTCACCCTATCCCTAAGGGAGAGTCCAGCCACCCTTCGGAGGAAGCCCATTTCCGCCGCTTGTATCCGCGATCTCGTTCTTTCGGTCACTACCCACAGCTCGTGACCATAGGTGAGGGTAGGGATGTAGATCGACCGGTAAATTGAGAGCTTCGCTTTTACACTCAGCTCTCTCTTCACCACAACAGACCGATGCAGCGTCCGCATTACTGCAGCGATCCGTCTGT
>VURO01050022.1:0-12669 GCA_015108175.1 Pelvicachromis taeniatus | reverse complement strand
TGTGTGTGTGTGTCTGTCTGTCTGTCTCTCGCTCTCTCTCGCTCTCTCTCGCTCGCTCTCTCTGTGTCCTTGACTCTGTAGTGACCAGTGAAAGATGAAACAGTATCTGTTTGTCTCCACCTGAGCGCCATGTCCACAGTAAACTATAAAGAGACTAAAAAGGTTCAGCGTGTTACTTTGTTACGATAAAAAAACAGAACTCTCAGCTGCTTCGAGAGTTTGACTTGTCACTTATTGCCGAGAGAAATGCAAGTCTTTCATCTCTCCGAAAGTGCCTCTGTGGATGTAACCGCCATGATACTATGTGTATCGTATCTTTCTGAGAAAATGTTTGAAGGTTGATTATGAAACTGTCCTTGAAACCAAATGGTGGCCTGCCACAAACAGGCATATGCCACTTTCATCCTGACCTGCTTTTTTTTATTTTATTTTATTTTATTTATTTATTTTTTTAAATCCTCATATGCTGCTGTTTGAAGCCATTTCATCTACATCCATGGCTCAATATCATAGCTCAGTCTTTTCTTAACTGTTGGTGACAACTTGAATGTGTCACCAAATGCTATTATTTCACCAGTAAGAGCAAACAGGAGACAAATGCTTGAACCTGGAATTACAAATGTTTGCCTGGAGGTTCAAGTTTAAACAAACCCTTTAGTCAGTAAATTTGTTGCCAGTGGAATACCCACGTGTCTTTGCTGTTAGTATTGGATCCCATCACATTTGATATGAAAGCCTTCATTATCTCAACATGATGCAGCTACAATCATGTTGAGATGTCCTGCTTACCTCACAGGTAATGGAAATGTGTCAGAGTTGGTCCTCAAATAGTAACTGTTTGTATTTTGCATCTTAAAACTTTTAGTTTATTCACATCATAGAACTCAAGTGTTGTCTGCCTTTAAAACAAAAGTGTATCCACGACGCCACATTATACACTGCATGTTGCATCTGAAGCACAAAATTTAGACCTGAAGCTAGAAGGTGTGCAGCTCAGGACACACGGCCTGGCTGTTGTCCTCGTGGTTATATAATGCATATCTGCTAAATGTTGTCATTATCATTACACAATCATTGGATTTAGCATAGGGATATATAGGTCAAAGACCTGAGGGAATGCAAAGCTTACATCAGAAAGCAGGCGCTTGTCCATTTGTCTGCCTGTAATACCTCGATATTAACTTCTGTTATCAGCGGCTGAGTCCCGGAGCCCAGTGACAGTTTGAACTAATGCGTGAAGACTGGGGTTTGCTGTGATGTTGGCTGCTGTTGCATTATTCATTCACTTTTCTGCTATCTTCCTGTTGCCAATGCAGCTGTTTTATTTAATTCAAGCATGCGATATGAACGGTATTAGTCAATCTTTTTGAAGTGGTCAGCTTTTGGACAGCACTCGACATCAAGCAGAAATTTACTAAGAAAATCCATTAAAGCTAATAATGAGCCAGGTCTCTGAAACTCTGATGCATCACTGGTGTGGCCATAATGACTTCCCAGCGCCGTGTCAGTGTTCATCTCGATTTCCTTTACCATGCTTCCATCTTTATGTCTGCTGTACTATACACAACTGGTGTTGCTTTTAATTGCTTTTGAGGAAAATGTAGCCTAACTGCTTAGGTTGCCGTTACAACGTGCCCTTTTTACTTCTCTGTAACTACACTCCTGGGATAGGCACGCAACTCTTTGTTGTGTGGTTAATGCATCTAATAAGGAAGAGTTTCAGAATGTATTCCTGTCCGTCATTAAGACTGTGTGATACTGTAGGGAGTTTGTAGATGGTGGATGTGGTATTGTGATGTATTTGATCGCTGTTATTATCTATGCAGGAAAAACAAGTCTGAACAGGAGGATTTGAATGAGTTCACACGATACGGCAATGACTATAAAGACCGGTCGATCAACTGTAACTTCCGGCCCCACGTATGCACTCAGCAGTGGACCATTAGCACTTAGCCCCTGCTTGGCATTTGTAGGGCTGTGACTTTTTCGGGCCAGTGCTGGGACAGAGCTGTACAGATGCCAACATTATAATGAGTGATGTCACAACAAAACTGACAGCTGAGCCGGAACAACAGGCTTCAGTTTTGGCTGGCTGTAGTTTGTTGACAAGCTGCCCGGAGAGCGGAGGGATTTTGTGCTGCACTTACTGCTGATCTTGCCATAGAAAAGTGACGAAGCTCTTTGGCTGTTTTCCAGGTGTTAGAATTCAAGCACAGCTCGGAGGGTGACTGCACAGTACCAAGGGATGTCTTTTCCTGTTGCTCAGAATGTAGTTTCGAAGAATCCTTCTTTAATTTAAAGCAATGTGGGGTAAAAAAAAAGGAAAGATTCCAAGTCTTACATAATTGTAGGTCCCATATGGCTTGTTGGTTAAAGGGTAAGCTGTCATCTCAGTTCTGTACACAAGCTAGCCTTCTGTACAGCCTGGATACATTGTGAGAGACGTGTTCTGTGTAATGGATGATGCACTGCAGAGTAGTCAGTTTAAGGTAAGCGTGTCAGATAAAACATGCAGAGCAGGAACGAGCAGAACAGGAGAAAAGCTGTTTGACTCTGCATCTCATTTTTGTTCAGTTCCTCTGTGGTTTGAAAGTCAAACACATAATTAGAATTGGACGCAGAGTTTTTCTTCTGTGTGTTGAGCAGTCACCATAAAAATGTCAGAATAGTTGTTGTTTTGTTTTTAGTTTTTGTGGTTTTGTTTTCAGCATATATTGTATTATGTGTTTGCTTCAGAGTAATAGGATGTCAGATGAAGACAAATAAAAAGCAAAATATACCCCAAAGCATCTTTGTTTTTTTTTGTTTTTTTGTTTTGTTTTTTTTGTCCATTTACTTCAGTGTATTTTTAATATTAGTTACTGGAACATTAATTTCCTAATATCTATGACTGAAGTTTGGGGTGCTGTCACATTTTGAGACTGTTTTTGGTCACCAAATCAGCCTTCAGCCGTTGTCAAGTCAAGATGCCAGACTGCAAACTATTGGGTCTTTGCTGTGGTAGCGCTAGTGAGTCATGTTTGTTAGGCACATGCCGTATGGCTTGTTGGGTTTTCAGTTTGTGCTTCTGTTTGTCTTTTGGTGTTTAGTGATTAACTGTCCTCCTTGCAGAGTGTGCCCATCTGCTGCTGGCCCACAATGCACCAGTGAAGGTGAAGAACGCTCAGGGATGGAGCCCCCTCGCCGAGGCCATTAGCTACGGAGACAGACAGATGAGTAAGTATCTCTGACTCACTAAGTAGCTGGCATTGCTTGATAAAACACTCACGCAGAGGTTTGAAACTGATGTTGGCCAGTGAACTCGTTTACTAAAGCGAGGCATCAGGCTCACACCAGTGGGAGAAGGCGAGAGAGAGAGATGTTTTCATCAACAGATACAAATCCACAAACGGTTGTGCACATTCTTCCACGCTGCCGCCTCGTAGTGAGGCCACCACACCGGCCTGGCTCTTTTGTTCCTCAGAGAGGGGGACATTCCTCAAGGCCCTCTGGCTTTTATATTCTAGTGAAAAGCAGTTCAGTAGATATTTCCCTCTGTCCTGATAGGCTGATTATGCTCAAGCCCATATCACACACATTTTCCTCCCACATTTCATAACGGCCCAAAAGTTTGTTTTGAGACAGGAAGAATGTTTTGTATTATTTCGCTGTCACGAGTGCCCGTGGCACTGTACAAAAAAGTCACGTTAGATTTTTGTAACGCCCGGGTGAAAATGGAGTGAATGAGCGCTGTTACAGTTGGTAATAGGTGGTGAGAATTTCAGCTGCAATCTATTCAGAGTTTTTTAATGCCAGAAACAGGAAGGCTTGAGGTTTGCTTAGTGTGGTGGGGTCTGTGGCAGCGGTCAGTGTATTAAAACTATTTTACAACCCTTCACTACTGCTACAAAACTACTAGGTTAGGTGTTGAAGGGCCCACTTTATTCTCAGATATTGGAACAGCTCAAGTGCAGCATTTGGATATAAGTTAATAAGTTCCATATCAAAAATGACTTTGCTAATTTAGTACATGTTGTATCCACGCGGCCACTTTGCACCTCAGAGAGCCGGGACATTCCCTCTCTGAAGAACTTAAAGCTGCCTCATAAAGTGAGGCAGCTTTAAGTTCCTCCATTGACTCCTTTATTTACAGCTGACAGGTTTCTTGTGCAGACGACCGTGCAGCTACATGTTGCAGTGAGGTTTTCAAGAAGGGTGCAGCTCTCTATTCTCTACTTCTGTGAAAAGCTTGCTGTTTTTCTGCTGCTACAGTTACATTCATTTTCCATGTACACGTACAGCGAGTCAGGGAAATACAAAAGCTCAGCAGGCTTTTAGACTCCTGGGTCAGGTCAGCGTGCTGATCACCTGAATCAACTGACAGCCTTGGAGAGCCAAGAGAGACTTCAGCTTCTTTCACGCTGAATCAAAAATAACGTAGCCACAGAGGACTGTTTAACTCTGCATGCCTGAGGTCTTTTAATGCTAATGCAAAAGTGCAGGGCATTGGCCACTGCTGTGTTAGCTAGAAAAGGCTGACTCCACACACAATAAAAATATATATTAAAAAAATTCGCACTTGGAATGTGATGGCTAAAACATTACTTGGCTGTCATGATGATGTAGAGCAGAAAGGTGCTGAAGGGAACTTATAATTTTTTTTTCTGTACAGTGCAATAAATGTTTTTCACAGGCTTAGCAAAGGTCTGTTCATTGTGAGCTGACTCAGCGTTCGTCAGGACTTTGAGAAGGAAGTGGAGACCTGGGAACTTTTGTTTGTTTTACAGTGAGGCAAGCATCAAGGTCTGGATAGTGCTGAGAACAGGATAGCACTTTGATCTTGTTACTGAAATCTGGTTTTTAGTAGTTTCTTATAAGTTGTTTTACATAAATTCTTTCTTTTCTAAGCAGACTTTTTTTTTTTTATGTGATTAACTAAACATGCCTAATTGTTATTTTTAACTGATGAAGTGACAAATTACTACTGACGTGTGTCGTGCTGTTGTTGCGACAGTGCATTTGTCACCTGGCTGTGTGGCTTTCTGTTTGAATGAGGAGACAAAATGTGACTCAGACATATTTTTGTCATGCGTTTTGTTCAGAAAGAGCTATTTCAGTCCTCGCTCGCCTTTCTGCCACGACGCTGCGTTGTCAGCTTCAGGGGCTCGTTCAAAGAGTTTCAGTCATATTAGTGTATGTTAGGCAGGGAGCTGCTTTTTCATGTGGGTGTCAGGCAGTTATGGTCTCACTAGCTTGAATAAACAACCAGACTTGGCAAGAATGAACTGCTGAAAAGTTTAAAGTTTGGCTTAAGAAGATCCTTTTCTTGGTCTGTGTCTTTTAATAAGCTTGAGTTCAGATTTTTCTCACATGGTTTCTTCCTGTATTCAAACATTATAGATCTATTGGGAGTAATTTATAAATAACCACAACTGAGGCATTAGAATAGATTAGACTTAGAATAACTTGTGATTCATCAAGTCACAGATCATTTCGTAATAGAAATACTGCTAACAATCAGCAGCATGCATTTATACATATATGTACATACAGAGATGTGGACACTGTAAAGGTCTGTTGTGGTGAAGAGAGAGCTGATTGTAAAAGCGAAGCTCTCAATTTACCAACCGATCTTCATCCCTACCCTCACCTATGGTCACGAGCTGTGGGTAGTGACCGAAAGAACGAGATCACGGATACAAGCGGCGGAAATGGGCTTCCTCCGAAGGGTGGCTGGACTCTCCCTTAGAGATAGGGTGAGAAGTTCGGCCAACCGGGAGGAGCTCAGAGTAGAGCCGCTGCTCCTCCACATCAAAAGGAGCCAGTTAAGGTGGTTCGGACATCTGACAAGGATGCCTCCTGGGCGCCTCCTGGGTGAGGTGTTCTGGGCATGTCCCACCGGGAGGAGGCCCCGGGGCAGACCCAGGACTCGGCTGGCCTGGGAACGCCTTGGTGTTCCTCCAGACAAGCTGGAGGAGGTGGCTGGGGAGAGGGAGGTCTGGGCTTCTCTGCTTGGGATGCTACCCCCTGCGACCCGGCCCCGGATAATTGGAAGAAGATGGATGAATGGACAACCGGGTTTTCCTTAAGACGGCACAGGGATACAGCTTATCTTAATGATCCCCCCCCCCGTCACTTCTGACAATCCTGTCCATTTTGTTCTGTTTGCCACAGTCAGGTTACCATACCAGTCTGATATACTGAACATTATGAACTTTTTCCAAAATGTTTTGGCTAAATACAAAGGCTCTTTACTTCCTAATAACAAATAATCACTAACTGACGTTCTTGTAGATAGAATCAACATTAACATCAATATATGTTCCCAGATACTTGAACTTCCAGTCTGTGGAAGTTATTAACGACTTCCACAGACTGACAGAACGTGAAAGACCTGTGATAGTGCCTGTGTAATTTAAAACAAGTCGACATTGAGCAACAAATGACGAGATTTACCATCACCCCTCCGACAAATTGCAAAATAGTCAGGGTTAGAATTCCTATAAAAGAAGACGCCTGCAATAGCACGATCACCAACATGACTGAATGGCATTTTGTGTTTTTCGTTTTTGGGTGATATTTGTGGTGGTAGATGCATTATATGCCCTAAATTATTGTGCATATAAAAATATGAAGCACAGACTCCAGTGATAAAGCACAGCGGAGTTCTTTTTCAGCTTGTAATTATTTATTATGTCTAAAAATTAAATTTTATCAATATGATTCAGTGCCGTTTAAATAAAACTAAATTGAATCAAAGCTCCCCACATGTGATATGTCATCTTCAGTTAACTAGGCCGTTTGAGTTGGCTCGCAAAATTCATCGACCTCAGCGAGTTTCCCCATTAATCCTCTGGCCTGTGTCATTTTTAACTTTTCCCACATTCTTGGAGACCTGCCAGCAGCAGTCCTCCACGTGCATATCTTGTTAAATAGTTGCCCTTTGCGGTAATGTAAAAGCAAAATTGTCTTGACTCTGTCTCTTTTTATTAGCGTGGGGGTGAAACTGCTGCGATCACTCGACTAATTAGTGCCAGGAAAGTGCCCTGATCAGTATCTCGGTGAATTAGTGCCAGCATGGAGAGTCAGTTTGGTTTAGTGTTGAAACGGTCCGCATCGGTTTCTCAGTCTGTGTTGGCTGGGTGGTCTGTGGCCAGATGGTGAGATTTTACTCCCTTCCTTGTCCTGCTGCGAGGTGGTGAGGATCAGGAGGAGCCCCATCCAGAGCTTGTCTACACTCATTAGGCAGCCAGGCCACAAAAACACCCTCATCCTGTAGTTGTGTCTGTGCCGGCTGGCGCATGTGCGTGCCTGTGCTCTCATTTGGCCTAGTTTTACCGTTGAGCCCTCCTGCCCCCTCTGTGCTGCTGCATGGGGAGCACCAGTTAGACAATATGAGCAACATGTTTGTGTATGCTGACCCGCCACGTGGACATAGAGGAGAGACGGTCAGACTAATGACTATGCCATATGGGCACTGCTGCTTTTAGTCCTATTAAAATGTAGGATGGTCGGGTTCTCAGAGGCTAAACATTTTTTTTTTCTTCCTTTTTTATAACTGCTTCCATGACTTAATCACTGGAATAGTTGTGTTGTCATTTATTCCCTTCCTGGCTTCATCAAAAGCACCACAGTTACGTCAGTGAGCAACTGATGCTCCCACTCCCTAATAAGCATCATATAACATCTAAATAATTGTTGTAAATGGCTAAAAGCCCCCTGTGAGCGTTCCTCTCCCCTAGTTCGGTAAGGAGGCTAAAGCAGTAGCTCATTAACAGGCAGCTCTGTATCTGCCATTGCTGCTCCCTTTGAACTTCCTGGAGCGGTTTGATCCCTGCAGGCTGTGCACCAGGGTTGCCTGGATGATGCTGGGAGTGCCCCATTTGGCTCCAGGAAGTTGGTAAATCTCAGTAAAAATGGCTGCAGCCTCGAGCACTTTTTTTCAGCGTTGACATGATTTGCTTAGAGAAACCGTTAAACACACACTATTTTCTACCTGTACATTAAAAATGGCCTGTTGTAAACTTTAACCTTACCAATAATGTAGGTCTGCCCTTTGCTGTGCAGCACAAAAAGAAGCACAGTATCTGTCAGTGTCATCACCACCTGTATGCTAAAGTAAACTGATGATGTCGGTAAGGCACTCAGATTGTGGGGATTCTAGAAAGATGGCCATATGGAAGTGAAGCCGAGCACCCTTAATTTTAGAAATGCTCAAGAAACGGTGATTAAGGACAGCCTGTCTTTCAGAGCATGTGGAGAAAATGGTCAAATTTGCCAGAACATGGTGTTGAAACTTCAACTCACAGTAGAATATTTATCAAGTTTAGTAGTGGGATCAGATCCAGTAAAACAGAAGGTTATAAAAATTATTCAGTGTTTATGGCAAAAATTAATGTGTGCCGTCCAATACACTTAAATGAAACTTTAATATGTTTTTGTATGGAAAAAGCTGGTGTATCACATCTTTCTGTGCGCTCTCTCAGTCACAGCGCTGCTGAGGAAGCTGAAGCAACAGTCCAGGGAGAGTGTGGAGGAAAAGAGGCCCAAACTGCTGAAAGCCCTCAAAGAGGTAACGTAGTCCTTCAAGAAGCCAGCTTTGCCACTCTGCACCCATCTTTGAAATGCTTGAAGGCACTTTTTTGTTTGTTTGTTTGTTTTCTGGCTGCTATTTTGAAGTCCCTGCCCTAAACAAACCGAGTTAGAGCCGTAACTTTAATTTAAATGCTCAGTGGGATTCAAAAAAAAATATACATTTGCTCAAATTTAGATTTAAAAAGCCTTTTTATCTTCAACTTATACTTCTACCATCGATAACTCTCACCAGAGCACTAATGGTATGCTAATTAATTCAGTAAACCAATAAAACTGGCTTTTTTGTATTGTAACAAGTAGATATGCCTGCCACCACACAGCTGAAATTGCAGTGAGTCTCTGCTTTGCATTTGTCAGTTAAACCACAGGGTTTTTCTCTTTATTATAATATCTCTGATAGTCCTTGCTGCTCCTGACCCCTTGATGGCGTATCTTGTTTTATGGTCATCAGATCTTTTTACCTCTTAATGTGCTCTCATTTCATTCTGTCCTCTTTTTTTTTTTTTTTTTCTTTTTTTTTTTTTTTTTTTCCTCTTTCTATCACTGGGATCTATTCTGCAAGCACAGCCTTAGCAGACCTTATTCAAGTTTGTCTTTCACAAATTACTATCATTAAAAAGCAGAGCCAGGAAGGACGTATACACACAAATGATCAAATGGTGAGAGTGGAAGATCTTGATGGTAATTGAAGCCTCATAATGCTCTTGTGACTGTGTGGTATGACATCACATGTGCACACTGTAAACATGTAACTAGTCACAGACATGTTGATCAGGGTGAAATGATCCGTTTGGCTTTGTTGGTCTTTTTATATCACCTTTTAAATACATGCTGTAAATGTTTAGACTGGCATACATGTTTATCAGTGAGAACCTTTTTCAATATTGTTGTTGTGTTTTTGCTAAACATGAAGTTATGTAGCCAAACTGTAGGCGTTAATCATTTAGAGGTCAGCTGTGCAGTAATGCAGAGGAAATCAAGAACAGGACACGAGCAAATAAAACTGCGTTTTATTGTGTTTAAAGAGGTGATACCACTTCACCCGACCTTCTTCCTCACTGTAAAAGTTTTAAAGTCTTGAGTACTCGACAGGCCTCGAAGCCTGTATTTTCCCTGAAACACGGCGATTTCCCTGTGTCATCATCTCTCTGAGATTATAAAGCTCTGCGAAGTGATGATCCGCCTGACATCATTACTGATGTATGGATTGAGACCAGCGGTCGTGGTGGTGATCCAAGCCTTACAAAATAATTAGACTGCACTGAGGTGGGATTTGCTGTGTAAAGAAGCAGAGGCTCAGTTGTATTCAGGTTCGTGTAAAGTAAAAAGCTTGCTTGCTACGTCTTAAATCTCATCAAAAGTTTAAATGAAACCAAATGTCATGTCCGCGTCTGTTGCATAGAGCTCGCTGTCACTATTGAAAGCCTCATTGTTACAGTGGGTGAATTGTTCTGTCATTATCAAGAGCATTGTCCTCGAGTAAACATGGAAAAAGCTGAAAGTGCATTTGTTCAGGAGTACTATTTATCTTTTAGCATTATTATTGTATGTATTATTTTTCAGTCTGCTTGTATGTTTGTGTTTGGTGGTCTACATCTTCAATGTTAATGTGTTTTTAAAGCTGAGAGGCACAGAGAGGGTAGGGAAGTCAGAGTATTAAGAGACAGACTCAGACATTGTGTGTTTTTGGCCTTTTCATCAGATCTGTGGAATAATAATCAGCAGTACAAACACGTAGTTTTACTCCTTATTGATTTTTCTTTGTGTGTGTTCACAGCTTGGAGACTTTTACTTGGAGCTTCACTGGGACTTCCAAAGTTGGGGTGAGTCAAATTTGAGATTTCTCTGTCTGCTGTTCTTTGACAGTTTCTCCGATTTTATCCACTGTGGAAACGAACCACGTGTCATCGTTCTGAAAAACTAACACTATGGAGCTGGAGGGAAAAGAACAGATATAGTCAGTGTTCACATGGTTACTGCGAGATTACCTTGTATCATGAGGGACTTTAAGTGACGTCAGACTGAAAATGACTCTGCCTGCTGGACGTGAGCTAATACACCGTCCTTTAAAATGGACGTCTCACCTTTAATGGTCTAATACATGTAGTCAGATTTATCTGGTAAAACACCATAATGCTGGACTTCACAGATGGATCACAGTGTGTGGCGAGAGACCAAATGGCTTCACTAGAGCTCAAGCATCAGCGTTTGCTTAGCTTGCAAAAGACCAAACCAGGACTGTAGACTAGGGCTGGGCAAAACGATTATTTTCCCAATCGATGAATCTAGTGATTAATTTTTTGATGCATCGATTAATCTAATGATATATGTTACTGCTAAGCAGCTTAAATTAGTCTTGCATTTACGGAGGTTGGGTGTTTATCTCTGAGTGTGTGTCTACGTGGGGGGTGTCTGGATGAATTAAAGGGTAAAAACCAGCGTTAGTAAAAAAGTTGAAAACTTACGGTCGTTTTATGATCGGCCATTTCATCCTTTAAAAGCCGGCAAACGACTGAATCACTTCCTTTTCGGTTAAAATATCCCCATACTGTAGAACTGCGTGTTCGGGGGGTGTGGTTTAAGTCGACATGTTACCGCTACTCGCTGCTGCCATGTGGTTTTTTTTGAAAGTGACGACGCATCGATGCAAATTTTTGATTACGTCGACGCGTTGTCCCAGCCCTACTGTAGACCTGATTTCTGTGTACTCAGTGTGTCTTTGTGAATTATTGACGAGGTGAATAGGATCATGTAATACACCCATAATAATGGTAACAAAATGTAAAATAGTAGCATAAGGATATATTTTCGCAAGTGGAGATGGTGTAATAGTGAAAGTCAATGTGAAAATTCTATTTTTACGGTTTGTGTAAACAACACAGATTTGTATCAGATGCACATCTTGTTTATTGGCTCATCTTTATTTATTTATTTATTATTTTTAATGCACAACTGTTCTTCTGTACTTTGGAGCAGCAAGTTGAGTTTCATGCCTTCAGTTACGTAATACGATGGGGACTGTGAGTTATTAAATATTTAGCTTTTGAACTACTTCTGGTATGTGGCACTCTAGTTTCCAGGTTTATATGCAACCAAAGCATTGAAATCAATCGTTTTTTCAAAAACGATTTATTTATTTTTTTCTCAAATGCGCTTTCTAAATTTAGACATTTTACACACCCTTACTGTATCTTTTCATGTTGCAGTGCCTCTGCTCTCCAGAATCCTGCCTTCAGATGCCTGCAAGATCTACAAACAAGGCATCAACATCAGGCAAGTCCTGTCAACAAATGTTCATTTAAATAACATTTTGACATTTAAACGCTAAGAGTCACTTCTAAAGCTGCCTGCTAGAGTCAACCAGAGGATGGAAGCCCGCCATGTTAAACATTTCCCACAGAAAACCTGCTGTTCGTGCACTTTGTTGCTTTTAAGGCTTACCGATTTATTTGTAACTGCTGCTGTTCACAACATCCTCTCGTCTCTCTTTTTCTTTTACTTCCAGTTTCTCTGTTTTGTTAACTAGAGTGTGAAATCGGCGCCTGCAGTATGAGGAAGCCGAACAGCAATCCCTCTGTGCGCAGAACTTTCTTCTGTGTTTCACTTTAAATCACAGTCTCATAGATGAAGCTACTGTACTGTCTACTGTGCTGACTAGCTCGCTTACAAAGAGCATCGGCAGATATTTGTCACACCCTGACACATGCTGACACACAGTCTCAACAGTGAATCTACAGTAGGAATATATGCCGCTGTGCTCCAGCGCCTCTCAGGCAAAAATGTAACGCTATGCAGGCTTAAGGGTTGGCTTCCACATTTACAGCATATGCACAAAGATTTTTATACATGTATGACAAATCATGCCATCTCTTTGTCGCGCACATACACCGATGCCTCTACATTTGGGTTTATATCAACACCATCTATTTGAGGACTGAATCGAGTTCATAAAATAGTGTGTGTGTGTGTGTGTGTGTGTGTGTGTGTGTGTGTGTGTGTGTGTGTGTGTGTGTGTGTGTGTGTGTGTGTGTGTGTGTGTGTGTGTGTGTGTGTGTGTGTGTGTGTGTGTGTGTGTGAACATTGCTTCCCATGGCC
>VURO01050021.1:0-15731 GCA_015108175.1 Pelvicachromis taeniatus | reverse complement strand
AAGGGGGGGTGGTGTTTTTTTTTGTGGGGGGGGCCCCCCCCCCCCCCCCCCCCTCAGTGCGTTTATAACTGTGAGCTGCATTCCCACCATTGTTCACTCTAAAGATGCTCAGCGCGGCAAAGAGACGGCGATTTGAAAGCTGCGCCTTTCTCGGCCTTCACGTTTGAATATTGTGAGGTGATTTCTGAAGGTCTTCTTAGCAGTGAGGGTGGGCTTCGTCTTTCCTCTTTCACTCCTCTTCCTCCGTCTCATCCCCAGTCAGCCTCAGAAGGTGGAGAGGGCAGAGGAGCCTGACGTCTTCTCTCCACCGACCAGGTTCAGTCCTGACGTTGCATGGTTGCACTGAGTGACCAGGTCTGCCTACGTTAACCCTCTGTCTAAAGCTTAATACCTGCTCAGATACCCACAGGAAGCACCAAAGTGACGGGAAATAGATCTCTGAGACTTCAATGACTTCATGAGTGCATCTGCACGATTCAAAGGGGACCTCTTCTGCTCATTTCCAGCTCCTGTTTCATTCTTGGACTCTAATAGAGTCTGTTTGCATAATTTGCAGTATAAAATAAGCCTCCTTTATCTTATGCTGTGCCTCAGTTCATCTTCTGATTGGCTGCTTCTCACAAACAGAAGGTGGGCGGAGCTTCTGAGATGAAGCAGAATGGGCCAGTTTGAATAATTTGCATTTATTTCAGAGTGATTCAACTAAAAAAACAATGACTGAAACCTAGATTTTATATTTTGATTCGAACACTTGTAGCTCAGTTTTTACCACCAGGTGGCAGCAAATCGGCCCGTTTGAGCGTCCCTGTGTCACGCCCCCCTCGAGCTATCAAAATAAGTCTGCTTAGAAAGGCTAACATTAGCCTGGCATGTTTCAGGCGGACTGGATGCCATCTAGTGGTTGAGACTGGTACTGCGCCTCAGTGTATACCTGCAGCTGCTGAGAGCTTTAATATTCACTGCAGCCATTAGGAGGCGCTGCTGCGCAGAGAGGTTAAACAGAGCACAGACTGGAGGCTGTTTCTCTAACGGCAGTGTTAGCGATGTGTGTTTTGCTGCCCTGATGATGCGGCGCTCGGGCAGGGGTGAGTTTGTTTCCTGCGGGAAGTTTTGGCGCCGACTAACCCGCTCGCAGTGACGTGCTGCTAACAGCATGGAGGCTCAGCCGGTGGAGAACGTCGCTTAGAAACCTTCGAGGCGCCTTGTGTGGTGCAGCCGCTTCGGACTCCAAATTGAATTTGTGTCGTCTTCTTCTGGTTGTAGTTCTGGAGGTCAGACGCCGCGCAGAGACCTGGAGAAGCAGCTGACTGGAGAGGAGAAGTAAGTCCTCCGACATCTCTGCAGGATCTGGGGCCAGGGGGCGGGATTTGTGTCATAACTTCCTCCTCTATTGTCTGCCATTTTGACCTGAACACCTGCTCCCCGCAGAGCTCTGCGGCCCGGAGACCCCGGATTCTGCGCCCGGGCTCGAGTCCCGATGCCATCGAACAAAGACTACGTGGTTCGACCCAAATGGAACGTGGAGGTGGAGGCTAGCAGGGTGAGTCATCACGTGGGTCGATAGCGTGTGTGCTCCAGGGCGTGGATACGCTTCAGCAGCAGAGCGCCCCCTTTAGGCTTTAGTGAGAAGTGTCCAGACCTCTCACATGATCTGATTGATGTCTGAACATCAAAGATGAAACGGTCCACAGCTAATGTAGGTCACTTTATTCTACACCAGAGTTTCACTTTTTTCATCATTTAATAATTGGTCAAACAAATGAGTTATTTACAAAATTAAACATATATTTTAAAAATAAAACTAGTAGCAAACAAATGGCAATTATCACATTTTTTTTAATGAATAAAAAAATTCATAAGAACATGTAACTTTTATATAAACAGTCAGTAAAACTACGATTTTCTGAAGTTTTAATAACATTGAAACAAACATCTGGTATGTTCTGGTTGTATGTGACTGTAAAGCTCTGGAGTTACCTGCTGTCAGTGAGAGTCAGGTCAGGAGCTGAGCTGTGATTGGTCCTCTGTAGAGCGGCTATAAGAAGGCCATCAGCCTCCTGGAGAAGCACAAACGGCGTTTCGCCGAGCAGAGAAAATTGGGGCGGCTGCAGGGAGCTGTGAAGATCAGCATAGAGGGAAACCGAATGCCTCTGTAGCGCCCCTGCTGCCCTGCAGGGGGCAGTAAGTCTGTCTGCATGGCGTGTAGACCCGGACTCACCTGCAGTGTGCAGCCGTACGGGGGAGGCAAAGTTATCCAACCCCCAAACCAAGTTCACTGCAGTAAGCAGACCTCACAGGAAGAGCACACGAGTCCTAACCGGAGCCATTAAATACAGAAAACCTTTAATAAACTAATGTAGTCTAATCTCCCACCCAAATGTGCACACCTCATATGCAGTGATGGGGGTTGAATCATTTTCCTTCCTGCTGTATAAACACAGAGTCTCTGCTGTAGCTGTCCAGCTCAGGGCGTCGCACTGCGACCTCTGACCCTTATTAAACTGCTGCTTTTCATTCAGTAGAGAGAGATAATCACTAAGAGACAAAAAAAAAGAGAAAGCCAACCCACCTCATATGCTCTTAAAACGGTATGAAGGCTGAAGTTTGCATGGCTTCATTAAATAAGTTTCTTCTAGAAACGTGACCCTGAGGAAGAACTGTTTTCCAGTCGTCCACATGTCAAGCAGAGCCCATCAGCAGGCTTCCTGAAGCTGTCCAATCAGAAGAAACTGAGGGAGGAGGGGGTGAAGGGATAGGAGTTGAGGCAGCTTGTTTCACACAGGGTAAACTGAAGGGCCGGAATGAGACGAAGCTTATTTTGAACTGCAGATGGGTCGTCTTTAGGAACAGGCTCCTCCCATCTGATGGCTCTAAACGAGGCGTTTGTGAAATCTCTTCCTGCATGAGCAGAGAAGTGTGCTAAATAAAGTGTTCTCTGTGTGTTGTGTTACATCAGTGTGTGGTTAGAAGATGTAAACCCTTTAACTTCCTGTTTGGTAATGTTTTGTCCTGTGTGTCTGTCTGCCTGCAGGGTCCGGTGAGGAAGAGTTTGTCCCGTGTTGATAAACAGATGCGTAGATTTGCTGACATCCGGCGCCTGACAAAGACGGGTCACGCTGTTAAAATCAGCGTGGAAGGCAATCGAATGCCGCTCTGATTTATTGTGTTTCTCCTCTAAACTCAGTAGGATTTATTGTTTTTACTTTTTAATGTTTAGTTTCTGAACAAACCCGCAGCTTTGCCCTCCTCAGGTCCAGCTCTGCCTTACTGAATAAAGTGGCTGAGGTCAGGCCATGTTGGCTTCAGTCGAAATGTGTTATCTGCTGTAAACCTCTCTGTTCTCTGAACAAAAAGCATGAAATACTCCAAAATGATCCAAAAGTAACGTTTCCCAATGCTAACGGTCAGTTTAATTATTCACTTTATGTTTAACTTGTATTAGGAGTTAGCTTGGTTAGCCGGACTTAAAAAACAACCATAGCCACAGTGGTAATACTGTTTGGATTAAATAGTATTTGAGGTTTTCGTGTTTTTTATTGGCAGCGTTTTATCTCAAAGTCTAAAATGTTAGCGGGTGTTAGCATTCACTCTAAGATGAAGCTGTTAGTTAATGATAATGTCGTATTAAAAGCTGCGTCATGTTAGCAGTCATCGACATTTACTATGCTATGGAGCTAATCAAATGTGTAAAAATAGCTTACTATTTTAGCTTTATCTCCGCTGTGAGTGAGTTGACTTGGCCATAAAGCTAGTGTAACAAAAATGACAATGTTATTGTTAGCAATCTACATTAGCTAGCTATGTTAGCCTTCTATCAAAACTATTAAGGTCTATAGTATTAGCTTATGTTAGCATTAGCTGCAAAACAACTGGAATTTTAACATTGGATGCTAGCTTCACATTACTTTATCCCAAACATGCTAAGCCAACATTCATATTTATTTATATGTTAGCAGTAAATGCTGTACTATGGCCACGTATTATTATTATTATTATTATTATTAGCCCTGTTACTTTACTTGTGTTCTTGTAAGTAGAACATAGTTGTTCACCTTTATTTAAATGATAGAAGTGACACACTGCTTCTTGGGCGGAGTTAGTTATCACATGTTTTAAAGTAACCCTTAATAGTTTCAGCTGTCGGTAATGCAGACGCCAGTCATTTAAGCTAATGCTATAGACCTTAATAGTTAACATTGAAGCTGCTTCAGATGGTCATTATTCACATTCATCTAAGGGAAACTAATATCACAGCCTTTGTTACGCCATCTTTACTGGCTGTTTTGGTTGCTAGCATTGAGTTATATTGGGGAAAAACAAACTAATGTAACAAAGATTATCATATTAGCTAATGTTAGCTTCATTTCAAAGGTCACAGCTATTTTTTTTTTAGCCAAATTACACTGCTAGCCAAATTACACTGCTATTATCTTAGCTGGTTTGGAGGTAAAGCTAATTTTATTTATATTTATCTCTTAATCCAGTTTTGGAAGTTAGCACATTAACACTGACCTGAGGTAAAGCTAGTTTAACAAAGGCATTGATTTTTCCTGGTAGCTAAAACTTTTTAGCTTTTGAGCATTTTTGGATCGCGTTAGCATTATGTCATCTCATTTACAAAGCTGTGTTTTTAACAATAGCGAGTATTAGCTGTGAGCTAGCATTATGCTAAACATCTGTATTGTAAGCTTCAAATCATTTGCCTACATTTAAAGATTAAACTGCTCTGTGGTATTAGCTTGTATTAGCAGTTAGCTTTTTTTTTCTTTTTTTTAATGGGTGAATAGATAAACTGCCGTGCTTTGACAGAGTTGCTGGGTTAAAGATGAACGTGTTAGGCAATCGGGATCATTTTGGTGAGTTTCATGTCCAGAGTACATTCAAGTTCTCTGGTTTGGATTTGAGGGCGAAGTCTCGTCTGCGCTCTCCATCTCTGAATGTGAAGGTGTTTGTATTTCGCTGATAGTCCGGTCCATTGTGTCCCTTCTCTGCTCCCATAGCAGCTGTACAGGAGTCCTTGGTGGATGTGTTCACACAGGAAATCCCGGGACTCCGATTGATCCGGCTCATCCGTGGACTGTGTGACGCAGCCGTTCTGTGTGCACTGTTCTGGATCACTTTTCTTAATAAAGACAACAGAAACTCACGTGGCTGTACACATGTTTATTTCTTCAGTCAAAATGGGCGTATGGGGAGGGACTCACTGGTGGAGCCTCTAGTGGACATTAGCTGAAGTGTAGTTTTTAGCATCATTAAAGGGTTGAAACAGAAGAAATCAGTCATACTCAGAACTTCATATCATTGTCTTTTTATTAAGCACAGTTAAACTCAGGCAGGAAGAAGCACATCGAAGCAGAATCAGTGAGCAGGACGGTTTCCACGGCAGCGCCACTGCACGCGCTTAAAGCTGCTTTAGGATTTTTTTCATTTATTTTTTTCATTTCAAGTTTACAAAATTTTGATTTAGTAAGAACATTTTTATTGCTTGTGACGTTTTTATTAATAAACGTGTGGTAACGAAAGCCGTGTCTGTAAAATCAGTGGTTAAACTGTCGGTGCTGCTCGTGGGACGCTCGTGTGGAAATGCAGCATTGTGCGTTCATGTTGCAGTCACAGATGGTATCCCTCATGGACGTAGCTACGGCGGCTGCTGGGGTTGCAAAAAGACTTCCGGCGCAAGTCTGACCTCTGACCTCTGTAAACGCTGTGCCGATGAGCTGATGGACTCAGTCGCTCATTTTGGGTCGTTTTGAATAAGAAGTGTGCACCTAAGGTGGTGACGGTGAAAATGCCACTCTTGTGACTTTCAGGTGACGTAACAGTAGCATACCCACAGTTTACCGTCGCAGCAGAAATGTGCCGTTGCTGTGGAAACCCAGCATCCTGCTGCGCAACTCTGGACAAATGTGCGAGGAGGAAACTCGACTGGCGTTGGAGGATGAGGGAGGAGTCGAGGCAATAATGCCTCCAGTCAGGGTCCCAACGGCAGGAGGAGACGGCGATGGTGCATTCAGGTGACGCTTGGAAAACCGCAGCACGATTGTTCACTAACACTAACACTAATGAGATTAAAATGTTCAAATTATAACCTTTAATTTTTTTAATTACATATTAAATCAAAAAAGATGGAAATATAAAATTTATTTATAATTAAAAAACAAAACAGAATTATTATTATTATTAAAATTAAAGGTGCTTGATTGTGATAAACATTTTATTTACCTGTAAGTTTTACAGGTAAATGAAATGTTTCTCGTTAAAACGAGTTGCCATGGAAGCAAATCTCTTCATCTCTATGTGTGCCGACTGTACGGCGCTGCACCTGAACGCACCATCGTCGAACAGTCATGGCTTTGTGTTGGGCGTGTCCAGGTGAGGGTGTCAGGTGAGCGTGTTCAGCAGGTGATTGGCTGTTTCATGCATCTGCAGAGATAAAGGACCAGTCTTAGTGTGTTTTACTGAATAATGCTTATATGAAAATGAATCACATGCAGTTCTGCACCTGTCCAGTGAGAGCGCTGTGGGGAGAGGGTGGGCTTTCAGATGGGGGGTGTGGCCTAACCTCTCCCGTTTGGCAGGCGACCCATCCCAATTCTGTCAATGGGTGGTGGATTGAGTCGTCGCCGTGGCGACTCCACCACCTTACTGCAGACAGAAGAACATGGCAGCATTAGACTCATCGCTGCGTCTCAGGCGTTCTCTCAGGCGTTCTCACAGGTGTTCTCTCAGGTGTTCTCACAGGTGACTACCTCTGCTTGTTTGACCCTGGCTGCTTCGTTTCCATGGAGCTGATGGACAGGCGGTCCAGCGGGACGTTGTTGATGGGAAAGCTCCTCTTCCTCTTCGGCTCCATGACATCATTTTCCATCCTCATGAGGTGATCGGATTGGAGCAGTTTTGCCGTCAGCTCCTCCCCCACCTTCACACCTGCAGGGCGGGGCTGAGGGGGCACTTGAAGCCTCAAAGCGTGCTGGTCTACCTGCTGGAACACACGGACAGATACAGGCTGAAGAGCACGACAGGATATGCAAGAAAAGGAGTCGCACGTCTGTGCAGAACTTTCATTTGAGTCTCATCCAGGACTTCCTGTCCAGTTTTAAGGACTTCCTGTCCTTTAACACGTGAACGTGCATGCCTTCCTGATTACTGGGAACTTTGGTCTGCTGATCAAATGTGGTTTAAGGGGACACCGTGAAGCCTCCGACGCCGCCTCCATCTTTATTTTCAATGAGGGAGTCTCCGTATGGAAAACACTGAGCTGTGTTTTCGCACGTTACGCCTCCTCACTGAAGACCGTCTCACATGCCACGGCCCCGGCAGCGAGCGGTGGCTCACTTCCTGTCCGCCTGCTGCCTCAGATGACTCAGACAGATCTCGTGTCATCCAGACTAAACAGAAAAACGCTTCGGCTTTCCCTCCCCGCCGCCTCACGCCATCTGATATCAGCGCCGGGCCCTCGAGGGAGGAGCTATTTGTTTTGGCCCTCGTGATGTTGTGACGGGATCCTGCCTCATAAAGGTACTTATAACGTTTACCTGAAGTACATGCTCATAAAGGTACTTATAACGTTTACCTGAAGTACATGACGTGAAAGCGCTCACAGACGGGTCTGTTGGTGTAACAAGAGTGAACTGTGGCGATGTCTCTGCACAACGGGGACATCGGAGCACTGTTGTTCACGCTGTGAGGACATTGTTGATATGGGAAGACTTTTCAACACTGCAGGGACGTTTTGGTCAGATTGGCCAAACGAGAGCAGGGCTGATGTCCTGGGAATGTTTACCGGGGTCCCCAGAGAGCCTGAAGTGTGTGTGTGTGTGTGCACGTGTGTGTGCACATGTACACAGATGTGCACACTGACCTGAGCAGGTGGCGGTTGGACTCTGAGGCCGTTGACGCTGCAGCGGAGCAGAGTGAAGGACAGGAGGCAGGGGAACAGCAAACAGAAGCAGAGCTGCATCTGAAACCAGCAGTTAGGTCAACTTCTCTCAAAGGAACAGGTGAAAACTTCAATAACAGCAGGTGAAGAAGAAGTGCTGAGAGTGCATTTAAAAACATCAGTTAGAGTG
The DNA here is from genome assembly GCA_015108175.1 of Pelvicachromis taeniatus. Taxonomy (NCBI): domain Eukaryota; kingdom Metazoa; phylum Chordata; class Actinopteri; order Cichliformes; family Cichlidae; genus Pelvicachromis; species Pelvicachromis taeniatus. The sequence continues at coordinate 7,662 of VURO01050021.1, read as the reverse complement.
GTCGAAGCATTTACATGAGTTACAGTACTTTCATTACTTTTTATCTGTGTATACAATCAATGAGATCTGCATTTATGAAGGGAAAATGAGTGATGTCATGTGCAGATGTCCATCTTTTGTTTACAGAGTGTGGTTTTTCACATACCTTGCACACACTGTTAAGATAAACTTTAAATACAGTAATGATGGCACTGTGACCCCCCCCCCAAGCCGGGTCTGAACTGTCAGAGGAACCAAAGAGTCCTCACAACAATGGTTTTAAATACACACACACGGGGGGGGGGGGGGGGGGGGGGGGGCACTCTTAGCTAGGCTGGTGGGTGTAAGTGTATTGTCCAGCAACATCGGCTAATTTTAGCATTTTCCATCCCTGCAAATAAACGCCTTTTTGACCGTCACATGCACACTCACTGACACTCCTGCACGCACGCACACACACACACACACACGTCCCCTCCAAGCAGACACGCACAAACAAACACTTGTTGTCGTGTTGCGTCACTCTCACACATTCCTGACGATGCACAAAGGTTTGTGCACGCTCCTGTTCACACCTGCTGCTGATGCTGAGGAGCTGCAGCGCTCTCATTCATGCACGTGTGAGGACAAATACACACACACACACACACTCTTACACTGCAAATTCTTCCATTCACAAAAATATCCTTGCAGCCCAGCAGCAGACTGAACATCAGCATCAAAGTTTTCACACTTGCTCTGAGAAAAGAGTGCTCGTTCATCTCCAGATCTTCTTATTTTCAGTGCTAAACGCTGCTCGTGTGGAGATTTAAAGACTTATTTAATGCACGTTCATCTGTCCGAATCTCTGTTTTCTCTACTGGAGAAAGATTTCAGGCTACAACAGCAGCAGATCCCACAAAACACGCCAGAAATCATAAATGAGGTCAAGAAGAAGAAGCAGCAAACAGCTTTTACTCTGAAAGGAATTTCAGTCTAAATAGAAAATGTTAGAAAGTGTTGCTGATTTGCACCTGTGCACACCTGTCTCTCTCTCTCACACACACACACACACATGCATGTTTGTACCTTCAGTGTGGAGTTGATCTCTGCTGCGTCGCCTCGCTCTCTTTCTGTGTCTTCTTCTGGCTTCACACATCAGGTTTTATTGCAGCTGCCTGGGAATCTCCTATCCAATCAGCAGCCTCTGCTCCAGTGGCATCACTTCCTGTTCTTCTTTTCCACCATCATGTGTGTAAGATGTCATCATCAGGTCCATTACCTGTTAATGAAAGCTCCTGGGAGCAATCACGCCTCCCTCCGTCCTCCCCGCTCTCAGTTTCCTGCTGAAGGTCAGTTTTTAAAATAAACACGTTCAGACTCGTCTCTGTTCTCCGACTGCACCATCCGTGTGCTGCGACCACACGAGACATCAGATCTCTCCCAGAGAAACATTAAATGTCTGCAACCTGAGCGGGTCAGCAGGTTCACCGAGCCAGACTGTGGAAGCACAACAGAAAACAAGCACGACGATGGGCCGCCAACTCAACTGTGCGTAAAGTTCACGAGTGCTGCGAAACGACAGCAAGACAATCAGAAAGATGCAAACATGTCAAAAAGAGACAAAACTTCCACCAAGACACACAAAGCCAGGCAACAACGTCACACAGAGACATCAATAGTAATAAGAAAAAGACAAAATAAGCAAAAACAATTGTATTAAAAGCAAACAGCTTGTAGTTCGTTTGCATCCACAACACAGCGTCACAAATAACAACAAACAAACGTAAAGAAAAATCAGCAAAATGAAAAAAAAAGACGACAAAACAACAAAAACTGATGCGCAAAAAAGCAAAATGCTTCATTCTCTTTGATAAGTAGCAGGACAATGCTGCTGCCACACTCACTGATACAGTAATGATAAAGAGAAGCCATCGCAGACAGGAAGTGGCTGCAGAAGTAGAGCCAATCACATTGCTCTGCTGGCGTGCGGTCTCACGTCAGGAGTCTCACGTCAAAGTTAGGATGAGGTCATGCTTTTCTGTCCTGCCGTGAACTCGGAGTTGATCCCCATCTTCTTTGTGTTTCTGTTGCTACGGCGACACGGCTCTCTCCCACTGTCGGGTATCCCCTCGGGGTCGTGCGACCTCTGTTCCACCCCTCCATCCGCCCCTCCGTTCATTCAGGACGGAGGATTTGGTCATTGAGAAAACACACCTGGGTTAATAATGGTAATGACACTGCAGCTAATACGTTAATAATAAGCCCACCATCCCCCAACCAATCGCCCTTTAATTAGTGCACGACCTTCTCTGCTCGCGGTGATGTCATCTTAGCACTCATTTCTTTCCTTCCTGTTGCCCTTTGAGCAGGACACGAGTCTAAATACAGGAGCCTGTGAGTCTGCAGTGCTGCGAGTCCACGCCGTCATTCAGTAGCTCACAGAGCCTCCTGTAGCCCCACTAGCCTGAAATAACAGCGAAGTCAGGTGTGACTTTATCAGTCAACATGTTGCATTATTGTGGAGGACTTCTGGTCCACTCCTCTGCACAGCGTTGCTTCAGTTCAGTGAGGTTTCATTCACGCACAGCTCTCTGAGCTCTGCAGCACTTTTCTGTTGCAGATCTGCTGCTGTGCTGGGATCATTGTCCAGGTGATGGTCAGAGCTTTAGCTGTGGGGACGGACAGGCACGGTCCACTCAGGGACTGTGGTCCTGTGGTCCTGTGGTTCATGGTCCACTCAGGGACCGTGGTCCTGTGGTTCATGGTCCACTCAGGGACCGTGGTCCTGTGGTTCATGGTCCACCCAGGGACCGTGGTCCTGTGGTTCATGGTCCACCCAGGGACCGTGGTCCTGTGGTTCATGGTCCACTCAGGGACTGTGAGGTGCCCTCAGCCCTCTGCCGCCGTGCTGATGGCTGGTATGAGCTGTTTGTGCTGAAATGTTTGCTTTTGTGCTTTATGGACGAGCCATGTTTGTTCACTCTATCTCTAACCGTGCTGTCGTGAACTTGAGCCTTTGACATGAGGCCTGTATAGTCTCAGATGGAGCTCTCAGGTTTGATGCGGTGACCTTGCTGAGACCACTGCTGGGAACATTGTGGAATCTGTTAACACACCTAAATCCACCAGAGGCGGTCACGCCCTACTTGTCTTCCTATGGAAGCAGTGAAGGTGTTCTTAGTTTTTCACAGGACTGCACATGTCGTACCTTCGTGGTGAAGTCAGACCAGGTCCAAGTTCCTGTCTTGTTTGAGACAGAGGGTTGCGTTGGAGGGTTGTGTTGGAGCGTTTGGTTGGAGGGTTGTGTTGGAGCATTTGGTTGGAGCGTTGCGTTGGAGCGTTTGGTTGGAGGGTTGCGTTGGAGCGTTGTGCTGGGAGCCGGCTGTTTGGTGGCGTTATGGCCCTTTCACACAGGATGCAGCTAACTGTGCTAACTGCTAGCTTCAGTGTTTGCGTTGTGTGTAATATTTTATCGCCCACTCACAAGATGCGAGCCATGTCTAAACTACACACTTTGCCTGCCTAAATACAACAAGCTACTTTACTGTAACGTAACGTGTTTGCTGCGTCCTGCGTGAAACGACCTTTAGCTTCCAGCGGTGTACCTGTCACCTTGGCGGCAGAGCCAACACAGTTACCTTAGCAGGGGTCAGGGAGCGGGCGCCAACATGGCTGACGAAACACTTTGGCAAAGCAGCATCGTGCCAAGAATTCAGCTGTCACAAAGGTAATTAAAAAGGTTATTAGTGAATCAGGTCAGCTGACGTACTCAAAGCCTGACTCACGATGGTGACGCCGCAGCGGCGCTTTAACCCTCAGAAGCTGCGGGACATTATCCTCGACCTTCTGGAGCCACCAGAGGCTCTTTAGTTTGCTCACAATCAGCTGGTGGAGTCTGTCCATCAAAGCAGCAGCCTGGAGAATGTCCTCTAATGTCCACTAGAGTCCATAGGCAAAAATATTTCAAATGTTCAGACTTTACAGCACAAACACACACATGGTGTTTTTAAAAACGTGTCCATGTGGATTTTATTAAGCCTTAAAGGTAGAAGGTGGATGACAGACAACACAAGGACGTTTCTTACACTCGTGCACTGCTTTGTATGATTCACAAATCAAAATAATCCTTACTCTACAGAATCATATACTAGTCCTCTCAGTTCATCCTGTCTCAAATGAGCTGTTTTAGCTTCGGCTCTTTAAGGTACTGCTCTTCTGATTGGCTGCCCCTCATGGTGGCTGTAGCTCAGGTGGTAGAGCGGGTCACCTCCTAACCGGAAGGTCGGTGGTTCGATCCCAGGCTCCTCAAGTCTACATGCCAAGTATCCTTGGGCAAGATACTAACCCCATGTTTGCCTACTGGTGATGGTCAGAGGGCCCGGTGGCGCCTGTGTCCGGCAGCCTCGCCTCTGTCAGTGCGCCCCAGGGCAGCTGTGGCTACAATGTAGCTTGCCATCGCCTGTGTGTGAATGACTGAATGTAGTGTAAAACGCTTTGGGTCCTTAATGACTAAGAAAAGCGCTGTACAAATGCTTAGCTTCTTTCTTTCTAAACTGAAAGTTTAGTGGGTGGGGCTTCAGTGCCCAGTGGCCATATATGTCATATGTGACCTCTATATGACATCAGATTTTGGAATAGAAAAAACTGGGTGTTTAGAGCCGTCTGAGCTCTTAATTAGAGACTTTGGCCATGTCGAATATGAATGTGCACCACATGTGTAACAGGAAACAAGGAGAGCAGGCCCACAGTCAGATGGACCTTTGCAGGCTTAAGTGTTTCCACTGCTGCCGTGGTGGTGTGGCTCAGAGCAGCTCCTGGATTGGTAAACTGCAGTGATGAGAGGTTTGTGTGTCTTTGTTTTGGTGTCTGACTACCTTCAGACCTCCCGATAACCTTCAGAGCGGATCCACAGAGAGCCGCGGCTCAGCTTTCACTGTGAGAGCTGGCTGAGTAAACAGCGAGATCCAGGAAAGCCGCAGGCGTGAGACCGAGGACGGCAGGGAATATCCAGGGGGAATCCTACCGGCTTGGTTTGGCCCAGAGAAGCTTCGCTCACAAGATCTGAGTCATCCGATCCATGAATCATCAGCTGGAGCTTTACGTCGTTACTGCAGAGTCAGCAGGACGGCGGACCGACGGGACAGAAAATCCTGCAGGGAGACAAATGAGCAACACTTTCTTTTCCGCTCCGAGAGCTCTAATCTCATTTAAGGGGACAGTTGGCGGCGCACAGACTCAGCTCTGCTTTTTTATAGAGGGAAGTGAGAGCAGCCACCGGTGCCTGAATAACAGCTGAAGGTTATTCACCAGGCTTCGCTTAAACGGGGAGGACTCGGCACAGAGCTGGGAAGCACAAAAGTTCAAAAGCTGAAGAGCTCAGCAGACACGTCTCAAACACCAGTTCACAAAAGTAACAAAGAAGGCCTTTATTTGGTAACGTACAGGTGAACGATGTGAAGCGTCTCTCTGAGCGGTGCATACAGTGTACATATATATGAATGTAAACGAGTTAAAACACACGCACATGTATTTCTTTAGCAGTACTGCAGTGTTGTAAGGTAGACTTGAGTACTTCGATAGTTTTTCTATAGTCTGAAGATTTGGATTCGACTCAGAGCTCAGCAGGAGAGAGAGTTTACTGTGGTCACAGAGCGAGCGGGACAGATATGTCGCCCCCTGCTGGCTGTTAGAAGAAGGCACCTTTGTGTTAGCTTCACTGTGGCAAAGAAGAAAACATTGTTCACATTATTGAGATAAAGAAGTTACAGTCGCCTCTGAGAAACTGAGTCCAGGCTTGATTGAAAAGAAGTTTCAAAATAAAAGTCATGCTGACAGGCGTGGCAGAAGCTGCAGTTCCTGTAATGTCCACTAGAGGCTCCGCCAGTGAGTCCGTCCTCATAGGCTGCCTTATGAAAACTTTACAGCAGAAATAATCATGTTTACGGCCTGATACACAAACAGCCACCGTCTCTATAACAGCTGTGCATTAAGGCTTGAGGTTTGATCACTAGGGGGGCGTGGCTATGTTCACCTTTAATGTACGGTGTATGAGATTAAGCGAGCAGTAGAATTATTTTCTCCTAGATTTTTTTACAGCCAGACTTCTTTTTGAATCCACAGATGCCATGTTGGGTCTGGTTGATCCAAAATGAAGTGCACAGCAGCGGCGACGTTAACATGCGCTCGTGCGAATGTTTAACCTCGTGAGAAAAAGCTTAAAATAAACACGAGGCCCGGTGGGGAAGTTCGTCTGAGGCCAGGCGAGGTCGGCCGAGAGGTCTCGGGTTTGATTCCCGCTAACGACGTGATGCCTTTTAGCGGCGCTCGCCTCCTCGGACGGCCCTTTGACGGCTGTGTTACCTGATGCGGCCAACAGACGGAAACACACATAATGAGGTCTTGGCAGACAGAGGAGCGCTTGTTTTGTGCGTCTGTGGCAACGACAGCTGCAGGGACGAGCTGACGGAAAAGAACAAATTAATTTAACAGACAGCCGGTGGGCGGGGGCGTGCGGTGGTGTTCCCAGTTTCCAGTATCTCTGACCTGCTGGAGCTCCCTCCCGCTGACAGCGTTCCAGTCAGGACTCTGCGGCTGTGACCTGGACTCGACCCGTCCCACGCACCGCAGCTCGGCCAGACCTGTGGAAGCCATCAGCTGCTCGCGGCCTCACTGACAGCAGCACGGCTGACACTAAAGGGACATTTCACCCACGTGGTTACAGATCACCACAGCAGCCCGTACAGAAGCTCGTGCTCTTAGTCGGACAGAGTTCACGCCCTCGTGACATGATCACAGACACTCTGGCAGCTCTTACTGAAATTTCTATGAAAATGATGTAAGCGAACACTCAGCGGCGCTAAAGTGATGAGCCTCGGAGGAGACGAGCGACGGCAGCAGAAGACCACAGCGGGCTACAGCTCTCGCAGACTCACAAAACCGGACGACAGAAGATCAGACAACGCTGTCCTGGTCACGTTTCAAACCGCCTGCCCGAGTGCTGCTGCTGTCCACGTCCGTCCCGTTATGACCACCGCGTGCCATCTTCTGATGCTGCGTCCAGCAGGACAAGGCTCCGTGTTACAAACTCAGATAATCTCCAACATCACAGATCTCAGGCCTGCAGAGCAGCTGTGGGATGTGGAGGAATGGGAGATTCCCATCACAGCCTCGGTGCGACCCGATGATCACCGCGGCCCAAACTGTGAGGAACGTTTCCTCGCTGAATCTGAGCCGTGCAGGAGAGCTGGGTCTGAGCTGGTTTTCATCAGTGCATTCTGCATATTTACCGTATTTTCCGGACTACAGAGCGCACCTGAATATTAGCCGCACAACTTGAAATTATGAAAAAATCATATTTTGTTCATACATTAGCCGCACCAGACTAAAAGCCGCTGGTGCGCTAGCGGGCTAGTAGCGCTAGCGGGCTAGTAGCGCTAGCGAGCGGGCTAGTAGCACTAGCGAGCGGGCTAGTCGCTAGTAGCAGCGGTGCACGGCTCGCCTTGCAGGTGGAGGGCAACGGAGCGACTGCTCCACCAGCCTCGGAAGAGCCCCGCAAAGTGGGCCGCGCACCGCCGCCCGACCGACCCAGCCCTTAGAGCCAATCCTTATCCTGAAGTTATGGCTCTGACTTGCCGACTTCCCTTAGCTGCCTTGTTCTAACATGCCAGAGGCTGTTCACCTTGGAGACCTGCTGCAGATATG
>VURO01050020.1:4276-19837 GCA_015108175.1 Pelvicachromis taeniatus | reverse complement strand
AATGATGCTGTTTCAGAAATTCGCTAACGGCTAACCGCGTCAGCACATTTGCTACGAGCCGTATGCTCACGAAAAAGTATCGATATGTTATCTTACCTCTCGAATCTCAGGCCGTCTCCAAATTTAGCGGTTTCCCCTCTTCCAGCAGATCTGCAGGGTGTTGAACGAACCTCTGATAGCGGGTTTACTGTCCGAAAATGTTTATTTAAACAGTGCCTGACTTATTCAAACAGTGCCTGACGTAGGGGCGCTACGTCCGTGCGTCTATGGTCCGTGCGTCTATGAGCTACGTCACCACGTCCGTGCGTCTATGATGCATTCAACGGCCCTCGGAACTATGATGCATTCAACGGCCCTCGGAATTGCGGCACTTTGACGAGGAGCCATTGGTATGAATAGAGAAAAAACGATCATAAAAACGTTATTATCTCGAAAAGTATCACAGTAAAAATTACCAAAAGATATAGCGGCCGTGAGCGGATCTAGCACGATGTTTTAGAGCTTGAATGGTGACAATAGGACGAGAACTGTAAGCCAAGTTGCGTGACGAAGAACGGGGCAACTAGTTAGAATAAAAAAGAAGAATAAAGAATAAAGAATTCCATGGATCTGTGGATCTCAATAGGTTGATGCTGTTTCCCACAGCATCCACCCAATGAGTACACAGAGAGTGTGCTTCGGAAGAAGCAAGTGAAGATTATACTATTATACTAAAGAAGTTATCTAAAAGTTTTTAATTAAAATGCTATGCAGATAAGCTACTCAAAAACACCACTGTGCGTTAGAACAGGAACAGGAAGTGATACTCTACCGCAGAGAGCATAATACCATTTAGGCTAGTACATTTTTAGCCAAAAGATAAAAACAGGGCTCACAAGAAGGAAAAAAACTAGCATTTACATTTGAAAAGGGCAATCACCAAAGACAGCAAGGTCAGGGAGTATGTACTATTGGCTTTGATGCCTGTGAAGCTGGATTAAAACTGCAAAATAATGTTGTTTTTATCCACTACAGATGGAAAAAAATTTAATGCACCCAGATGAGCTCTACTGGTAATAATTAATAAAATATAATAGAAATGTTGATGAGTAATCAAAGTTTATATTAGTTGTGTTTAAAAGAGGTTGTCCCTGTCCTTAAGCTGTGACACCCATCCTATAGAGATGTGGGCTCTTGAGATCACATTCCCATTCCTGCTGCCACACAGATGGTGATGGCTCTAAATAGGAGTAAACAATGTTAGTTCCCTTTCATTCTGTGTCTGGTAATGTGCCACATCCTCAACTGTGTACAGCAAGCCCCAAGGGTCAACATTACTCAACACAGTATAACAGGGACCAAACGATGTAGAATGCAACTTTGAAATTGGGTTATATATGGACCAAAAGTAACTCAGCACACCAGTAAATTGAATTAGTTGTACATTATCACTATATGAGGTTACTGTCAGCACAAGATCCCAGAATCGTGACCTTCGTAAATCCTCTTTATACAGCGACACTCTCTCTATGTGCATTTGTGCAGCAACTTGTGGCAAAACACCCAGGCTTCCAGGGGGGTTTTAATGCTACTGAGGAGCTCATTTTTGAGCAAATAATCTATTAAAAGCCTTTCAGGCAGTGCTGGGGAAGGCAGACTTCAAGACACATTTCGATTTCCCCATGCCATCAGTCACGATCAGCAAGTATTTAAAAAAAGTTAATAACTGCAGTCTGCAAAGAGAAGTTTCCAGCAGCAACAAATACTATGGTAACTGCAAAAAGTGGAAACTTTATTCAGTGAACTAAAATATTAGTACATGCTGTTTTATTATCCAACTTGCTACATAATAACTAATTACTGAGCTTTCAATGATGAGCAAATAGTAAATGAAAGGATAAATAAATTCTGTTAACATGCACTGAATTGTGTGTTTATGGTCTTTGCTTTGTTACTGCTACTGCTTTGATTGTGGGTAAGGGACCAGATATACTGTAGAACAACTGCCATTAAGAAAAAAAAAAAAAAAAAAAAAATAAAAAAAAATAAAAAAAAAAAAAAAAAAAAAAAAAATATATATATATATATATATATATATATATGTAACAGACTGCGATTTGGGTGTATGAACAATCACCTTCAGCCCCAGTGTTTAATCATAATTTAATATTCTGCTCATACCCAGCCTTCTCCAATAATGCACTGTAATTTAATGTTCTCACAAATTAATAATAGATTAAATTCAATATACCTTTGAAATATGGCAATTTTTATAGAAAGTTACAGGTCATCACTATAGTTGGAGTTGGTTTAGCGTGGTGTTATTTACCTCAGTGTGGCCTCATAGTTATAGGGTTCATCCAAGTGTAAAACAAGGGACATATAGTGTTCTGTTTCATGATGACAGAAAGAATTTCATTTAATATTTCAATATCTGGGCTCAGCCAGCATACCTCATCCTACAGCACGTTAAAAGCCCTTTCATATATTGTTGTCTCCCGCTTGTCCTTACTTCTGTGTATTACAATATTGTGCCAATAATGTTTCTTCATTTAGTTCATAGAATAGAAGTTTCCGTTGTACTTTGATTTTGTTTTTTTGGTCTTCATGACTGAAGCTAACGCTGATGCAATAATTTCATAACATTAACTAATAGCGTCATCCTTTCAGCTTGTCTGCTTACTTTGTGCTTGCTCGCAAAAAGCTAATTCCAGGCTTTGACATTAAATTAAACAGAACATGTTGAAAGTTGTTGATGGGATTTTTTTTATATATTCATTTGAGAATATTCTCATTTAGAAAAAAAACGCTTTAAGCAAATAAAACACATTCATCCATTTGACTATACATATGCAACATCCAGAAACATGCTGTTATTAAATCCATCAAGTTTACACAGATCAAGCTGTTCACAACACACACCACAGTCAGAGGTGCTACAAAATGATTTTCCGTATAACTTATAGTAACTAAGCACCTAGCTTCACTGTTTCGACACTAATAACATGTTTATTACAATGGCTGAAGTTATGTGTCTTGATCAGTGCCTAAAGTGTCAAATTACTGAGCCTTGATCACACCAAAATTCAACTAAAACTGGTTTAATACAAAGAAAAGAAAATACAAAGAAAAGGTGCAATTCACAGGAAAAACTTCACATCAGTCATGTCAATAAAGTTTGTGTTTAAAAAAAAAGAAAGAAAAAACTGTTTGGTTTATGTTTCCTATGTCTATTTTGTGTTTTTTTTTTTTATTCTATTTGTTTTGTTGCCCGTAAAAGCTTTTGCTTTTGGATGCCAGCCTCATCACCCTTACTAACCACCCAGGTCAATGCACTCACCCAGATGAGTCTAGGCTCACAATAAAATACCCTGAATCAGACACCAGAGGGTTGAATTGCAATCATGTTAGCCTGTTGGAAGGCACATAGTCATAGCACTGGAATAACCTGCAGGTAATAGGAAATGCAAGAATTCCATCTTTTGCTTGTGTGTGTGTGTGTGTGTGTGTGTGTGTGTGTGTGTGTGTGTTTGTGTGTACATGTTTCTGAGTAAGTGCACGTTTCTGAGTGTGAGAGGGGCGGCATCAACAAGAACAGAACGGGTCCGAGAAGAAAGAGAAAGGGGAGACAATGCACTGGTGTGTGAAATACGTGTTTGCTCACAGCCCCATAGTAGAGAAAGAGTTATGTAAGAATTGCATTGAAACAAAGCAGAACTAAAAAGGACACAAACACACTCACAAAATATCAAATATAATGTCCTTGAATACGCATTTTTACAGACTGAGAGGCCCTCATAGAAAACGTAAATGCACTCACCATCAACTTTCCTGTTACATCAATTTCTCTGTCTTTCTTTGTGTCATTATAATACAACAAGTTTCATAGTGGAAAGACACACTTGTTACAGCGACACACTAGGTAAAAAATTTGAAAATGCTCTGCATTCTACTTTAAGATGCATACCCTATATCTGCTAGTAGTGGCCTGTCTCTTATTGATGCCCGTTTCTAATAAATGCCGGGTTTGCAAACATGCCATGACAAATAGATGCCGGTCTCCAATAGTAGCCGGTCTCCTTTAAGCGCCGGTCATTTTGCCCTTTCGTCTCAACTGATAAAAATCCTGAAATGTTCATCTGCTGTTCTTGCCTACATTTTGTGGCCATAAATAGGGTACCATACCATATTTTACTGCCAAATGAACTCCGTTTACCCATCACCATTCCATCTGAGAAGGGAATAAGAGCCGGTCTCCAACAACCGCCGGTCTCTTTTAAATGCCAGGCCGTCCGACTAATTTTTTGAATAAATGCCGGGGCTACTATTGGAAGATATATGGTAAGTTAATTCCCCTCACCTGTTATGTTTTTCAGAAGGCGTAATTCACCTTGAACGCCCATTTTACCAAACAAGGAGCTGACCGGCAATGATGAAACTCATTGTTCACTATTTTTTTTTTTTTATTTTGGCCTTTGTAGTGAGAAAACAGTCACTTACTCATCTTTGTTTCACTGTTTTCTCACCCATTCCAGCCCACCCCATGCAAAACGTGCTGCTTGCTCATGATCGAGAGATTCCCTGCTTTATTCATTAAATAACTTTTGTTTCAATAAAAGTGCAGGTCATTCCCATTTAAATGACAAAAACAAAATGATTAACAAGAGAAAATTACAAAATAAAAGTAACAAAATATAAGCAGTGACATTATGAAAAAAGACAGTTGTATGAATTATGTCACACTAAACAGAGTTCAAGTAATGTACCTTTATATCGGAATAGCAGCCAGTTAGTTTGCCATATAGGAAAATTGCATACCTTTATTGTTTAAAGATGGATAATGTGTAAGAGTTAAGGTGGTTAAAACAAGCCCGCCCCATTCTGTTGAAGAGGAAGTTTTAAAAACTGCGAACTCTATGAAGAAATAATTGGGGTCAGGCTAAATTAGGCACAAATAATTAACAAACTAAACAACATCAACCCAGCGACCAAATACAACGACCCGTGTATTTAGGCTTAATATTAAAAAACACTTAGAAAAACAGCAATTTTATAAAGTCATCAATAATAACAACGCCTTTTATTAGATAAAGATTGCATCTGCTTTCTCTGATTCTCCTCTGCTTGCATCTTTACTGCCAGATTTCATCCCCAATGAACTGCAAAATTATTTTACTGAGAGAAGTTCTGGCACAGTGTTAGACTCTGCAACTGAATCACATTCTGGCTGAATACACTGTGGCTGAGCCTGAGCCTGAACCACTGAAGATGTTTTAATTTATCTATAGTTGCTTAAAGTTTTGAGGGCTGAATGAGAAACACATGTGAATGAGGAGTTTCTGAATGTGAGCAGGTAGTGAATGAAAGTTTAGACTAGAAGGAACGTCAGGGCTATAATTTGTTTTCTTTTTCTACAAAAATGTCTCTGAATGGTGGAGGATTTTTTTTTTCCCATAAATTGCCGTTAAGGCAGTCTTCCCCTCTGCTTCTCAATGAGCCATAGCCATCCATGACGTTGTTCCTGGTTTTTCAAAAAACCTGAGTATTACTGCTTACCATGTGTATCCCTTTATAAGCAGCCACCTTCTTAAGGCTGCTTCTAGAAGGATAAGGCACATCACAAACCTCAGATCATCTTAATTAGATATCTCGAAAGTGGCAATGAGTTCATCTTCATGCTCCTATTCCACAACTGTACTGTTGTGGTTCAGTAAATTTACAGCATTGATGTGCAGTTGACACATCTGCAGCACACATTTGCGGTGACTGTGTGATGCTGTCATGTCAACATGGATCACAGTCTCTGAGGAATGTTTTCAGCAGCATCTCAAGTCTATGTCACAAAGACTTACGGCAGTTGTGCAGGTAAAAACAATAGCAAGGTGTTTAGTGAGAGTATATTTGTGTTTGTTTGAGCAATGTGAAGTGTCAATAAAATATTGGTTTCGAAGCTTGGTCTCGACCATGCTTGGTCTAGTTGGGTTTTGCACGAAAGTGCGTAGACTCACTGTTACTGTGTGTCATTTAATTAAATTATATAGGACACTGTGTGGTTATCTGTTTTCAATGGTGTTCTGTAGTGATTCATTCCAAACCATGCACTCTGCTGGTTTGACACCAGCTTTAAAAATAGGTATATTCAGTTGCTTAGCAAAGGACTTGCTGCAAATGAAAGATTGTTTACAATCTTTTTTTGTAAACCTTTTTTGCAGGCTGTTGTTACTGAGTTTGCTACAACTCGACATTCCATGATAACGCTCTATTCATTCAAACCACATCTAGAACAAAGGGAAGCTGGGAAAGTAAGAAATAACAAAAACTTAAAATCCTGCATTTCTTCCCCCAGGTTTTGATTGCCTGGATTCAGCTGACTCTTTGAGACTTGCAATACTTTGCAGGTATTTGGTAATTTTTTGGTTTAGTTGCAGCTTCCTCATGGTTCCCACTTGCCTGTTGGATTCCAAGGTACTTGTAGCTGTCCTCTATGTCTGCAATGTTGCCTTCTGGTAGTGCAATCAGCTCTGACTGCCTTCTCTCTCTTTCTTCCCACCTAGTCTGAGTGGTGTGGATGGCTGATAGCTCTTAGGGTCTGTTAATCTTGTACATTTCTAGGCATTCCAGCACTCGTTCCTATGATAGATAGATAGATAGATAGATAGATAGATAGATAGATAGATAGATAGATAGATAGATAGATAGATAGATAGATAGATAGATAGATAGATAGATAGATAGATAGATAGATAGATAGATAGTCATTAGTTAACCTAGTTTGCATGTCTTTGGACTGTAGGAGGAAGAAGAAACAATGTTTCTTTGAGTTACACTATCCATTGCATCATAGTGCCTCCATCCACAAGCCATACCCTGTCTTCTTCCATTCCACCTGGCTGTCCTCATATATTGCCCTCACACTGATGTCTCTCTTTCTTGACCACATGTCCTTTTCTTTCCCTCTCTATCCCACCCTTCCTCCCTCTGTCCTGCCACTCTGTGGTGAAATAAAATGAAGTGTCAGCTGAGTTTATCATCCCTTCAGCTGCTGTCTGCCAACAGCAACTCTCTTTCCCTCATGTGTCTCTGTCTTTCTTTCTCCCTTCCCCTTTGCCTCTTTTTGTCACTCTCACCGCCCATCTCTTTTTTGCCATCTTTCACTCTATCATGTCTACTCCCTTCTCTTTCTCTCTCATTGAATCCATTCCATCTCTGCTGCCACCCTCTCTTTTATTTCCCCCACAGACAGGCCTGTCAGGAAGATTCAGCCACTTGTCCACATGCAGTCTGGTGTTGTTCTCTTTGCGTGTGTATGTGTCCATATTCTGGATGCCATGAGCTCATAGTAGTATGTGAGAGACATTGCTTGTGTCCCTTAGACATAAACCAGGTATGATCATAGCAGAGTCTCTCTCTCTTTGTTTTAGTAGGATGCAGAAAGGAATCAATCTAAAAAAAAAGAAGAAAAAAAAAGGATACCCATTAGGTATGTTTCCATGCATGCAAAGATGAAAAGAGACAGAATAATGTAAACAAATTTGAAACCCTGGACAGATTGCATAGGGAAACGAGGGACAGAGGGAGAGATGACTGAAAAAAGAGCAGTGGCTGTAAACAGATTTAGATCCTCATGCACAGATGGGAGAGGGACAGAGAGTGAGAAAATATGTTAGATGGATAGATGTGGATGAATATTGCCAGACTTATATGCTCTCCAGAATAACAAGAGGTAATTGATTGAAATATCTCTCAGAAATGTCACATTCCTGCTCAGTCTCCAAAAAAATATGTTCCCATACAACTAAATTCTCAATTACTTTTCAAGACAAACATTTTTTCTCCTGAATTACATGTGCTTGTGATGTATCACAATATATTTGTTGCCCTGTTTTTTGTCACTTTCATACTTTGAGCCCATTTTAAACAACTAATCATGTCATAGATGGGGTAGGACTAGTCAACCTGGTTACTCAGAAATTTCAAGAGAAACTTGTAAAATCCTTAACATTGTGAGGGCTTTAGTTTTAAATTGTTGTCTAAATACTTGTCTAAACTTAACAAAACAACATGTGACAAAAGTACTAAAAAACACAGTGAAAACAAAATGTAGAGCTCAAAAAATATTTTGAAACTAAAAAGATGGTACCAGACGATCTCTTGCGTAGGTAAAAGCATGAATTGCAACTTTAACACTACACAGAATAAATAGTATGTGCAGTTGCGCTTCTGCAAAGTATTAAACAAGAAAAGAATTGTTCGTGGCATTTTTTACTGATTTATTTATTTCATTTATTTTCCACTTGCTAAATATGTTTGAATATATTTTCAGTGGTTACACACAAACAGACACACACACGCACAAATCCAATCATCGTTGGTTTTATGTGGACAATAGCCAATCACCAAGCTGTGAAGTGACCAATGATGCAGTCACACTAGTGTTAAATGTCAGCCATGATTGGTGAATTGGCTGAAGGACAAGCAAAGCCAGCTGGCAAATTAGTCATCTGAATGGTGCATCCACAATCCCATACATGTGAATAAACATAGAAATGCTCACACGGTGCCAGTGCACATACCAACAGCAAGATTTAGTATATACCTTGACACACTCTTAAAGTCAGATTACTTCTGTTGGTAATTATTCTACTATAATCGACATGAAACAGTCTTCAGTAATGTGACACAATGTGCTTATACAAAATACCTTTAATCATTAGCTGCTCCAGGGATTTCCTTAACAAACACAACACCTGCAGTAGCTATGATACTACTTTTCGCATCGGCAATCCTGAAAAAATAAAACAAACAGATACATATTTAACAAGGTATATTATAAGAGTGATAATTAGACATGCACATTAGGGGCCAAATTAGGGGCAAATTAGCCTGAGGCTGCAGTCACAAAAATCCACCAATGAGAGTGGAACGTTCTGCTGGTGATCTACTAACAGTGCATTAATTTGTAAACAAAGACAAAGCCAGTTGATTTCACCACTAAAGCTACTTTCAGCTTCTTCTTTATTTCAAAGAGGTTACATGTTTGATTTGGAAACTCTTTTTAACACCAGATGTCCTTCCTGAGGCAACCATATAGAGATTTGTGTCTCCCCCCAGGATCAACATGGGGATTTGAAACAGTCTTCAGTAATGTGACACAATGTGCTTATACAAAATACCTTTAATCATTAGCTGCTCCAGGGATTTCCTTAACAAACACAACACCTACAGTAGCTATACTACTTTTCGCATCAGCAATCCTGAAAAGATAAAACAAACAGATACATATTTAACAAGGTATATTATAAGAGTGATAGCACTGATTCCACTTCAGTTCATCTCACTTATGACCAAGACGTGATGAGAGAATGAGTAATCTTATTAATAATAATGCAGTACAAGCACAGGTTATATGCACGTGTTTCTGTCTAGAAAGAGCATGGCAATTCAGATCAATTGAAAGCATTCAAAGACAGACAGATCTTTTTTTATGTTAATGTGAATGTTTTTGATATAAATTGTTAAGGATTCAAAACACTTCTGTCACTGTATGAAGTCATTTAGCTGCTTGTAAAATAAGATCTGTCTGCACCTTGTATTGCCACTCTCCTGTTCCCTCATGTGCTAAGTTTAGATAAATTATGTGTTGCTTCACCAGAATACCTGTATTATGAAGACATTCAGCAAGAGGACTCATTAACATTTACAGGACACGAACAAACCAACTATCACAACCATTCTATCTGGATATAGAATCTAGACTGTAGCTTTGTAAACCTTAGAAAATTTAAACTAAGTAAGTAAACAAGTAAATGAAATAACGAAGTAAATAGCAAATGCGTTGAGGACAGCAAGACAGTGGTGAGGTGTGCAGGAGTGACAGATGGGTTCAAGGTGGGGGATGTGATTACATCAGGGATTGGTTTGGAACCTCATCTTGTTTGTACAGGTTGACAGATTAAATTCAATTCAATGTAATTTCAGATTTATTTACTCAGATTATCATACTGCAAGGTAAAGACTCAACAGTGTTCAAGAGCAGTGATTCGTAATGGGCTGCGAGCCACACCATGAGGGCCGCAAAAATTGTTTAATTTTACACCTGTGGGCTGCGAGGGCCGCTGGACATGATAAGTTATTAATTGAAGACACCACAGACTATTGTTATCCATAAAAATCTCAGTTACAATGCAACTTCTTAAAAGTTACAACCACCCCCACACCCCCCGCACAAAAAAGGGCAATTTTTTTTGCAACCCTGACTTCCTGAAGTATGAGTTTGTGACTGGAAGAAACGAGGCAGACCCAAGAGCCTAATGTGTAGAATGTGGACCTATTGCTATCCAACAAAGCACTGAAGCCTTCGAAATTAAAACGGCATCTCGAAACCAAATGTCCCACGCTCACAAGAAAACCAGTGGAATGTTTCAAGAGAAAAGAAAATGGACTGCAGAAATGGTCTGTTGTGTCACTGACTGGTAACTCTAAATGTGCTTTAAAAGCTAGCTACCTTGTATCCAGACTTATTGCACAGAGTTAAAAGTCTATAACTGTAGCAGAGGAGTTGGTTTTTGTTTCTTATTGCTGGGACAGCAGTTTGCATAAAGGCATGCTGTTTTGTAGAGAGCTACCAACACGAGCCACTGCTCAGGAATGTTTCCGCTGCATTGACAACTACTCCACTGATAACGACCTGGACTGGCAGAACTGTGTGGGGTGTGCAGTGATGGTGCAGCTTCAATGACTGGCAGGCAGCACGGCATCATTAGGCAGATTCTTGATCGTGCACCAGAAGCTAAATGGACCCACTGCTTTTTCCATCTACAGCATTTTATAGTTGCAGTGGTGAAGACTGGTCTTGGGCTCCTTCTGGATTGGTGTCTCAAAGGAGTACCCATGTCTGGCACTGAGGGCCGAAACTCCTTCTCCCATTCATAACTACATATGTATGTGAATCAAGATTTTCCATTGTGGCCACAACCAAGACCAAAGCCCGAGACAGATTCAGAGCAACACTGGAAGCCTTTCCTCCATTCCACCCAGACTGGATCTGATCCAGAGGCAGGCTCAAGTGTCTCATTAAGAGGTGGACATAAAAGGGGAGTTGCAGCTTGCCAAGAAAAGGACTGTTGTGACTGTTGTTGTTCATTTGTCTGAAATATAAAGAGTAACTTCTGGTTCTGCCAATGAAATAAGGTTTACTGCTGAAGCAACTTTCAAATTCACTCACAGATTACAAGGTTATACTTTCATTTGCACTTTATTTAAATTGTATAACAGTTTGTTTACTTATTTATTCATTTAATTAAATAATTATTTTGAATGTATTTATTTTATCGACAGATTATTTATCCAATTTCTATTTTTCCCTATCAAGCCTACTCAGGGCCCTGGCTTTTATCAGAGGGAGTGGGGTAGACACTTGAAGGTAACAGGCAGCCAGAAGTGGGTGAGTCCCCTCACTGATTCCACACACTGACACTTGGCTCTGTTGGGATAATACATCACTATGAGGTCAGGGCTTGATTCTTCAAGACAGTACATAAGAAGAAGAATTTTAAATGAAATTCTAGGTTTACCAAAAGCCTAGAGAAGATAAGCTGGTGTGGGAGAGATATGATCTCTCTTTCTGGTTCTTGTTAGTTCTTTATCTGCTCTTCCTGATCATCTGAAACATATTTCAGAAACTTTTAGAACAAACTGATCATAATGAATTTCAGTTTTCCAGCCTAGACATAATGATTGCATGAACTTGTTTTTCAGCATCATTCTGAGACAGACTGTCTAATTTTAGAGACATTGAGCAGATAAGAGAAAACAGTCCTATATATATTGATTAAAGACAATGTATCCCAGATTCTTAACAATGTTGCTGGAGACCTGGAGATCCTGAGTATTTGCCTATACACCATTTTTCTAAGAATTTTAAGACCTAGTACAGTAACCTCAATTTTATCTGGAATTTGGAGAAAAAAACGGTGGGACACCTAGTCATTCAACATCTAAGTCTTTATGACATGCCTGTAGTTCAAATAATTGATTCAATTAAGGATTGAACATTAACAGATTTTATTGTGAAAACTGTTGTCGTAACCATACTGAATTTAACCAGATAAATATTTTGTATAGCGAGAGAGAGAGAGAGAGAGAGAGAGCGTGAGAGAGAGAACAGTTCTCTCCCAGAACAGTTTCCACACGTCCTTTTAAGCCAGAGTTGTTTTGTTTTCGACTAAGACTTGTTTTGAAGACTGTGGAAATAAATGATTTAGAAAGCAGGGTTTTGGCAGGTTTGTTACTGTGAGTGGCGCACAGTCCCCACATAGAGTCCCATCAGTTTCAAGACAGAGTAAACAAAATGCCATTCTGTAGACCTCGAGTTGGTTATTGTTTTAGCAACGTTGCCCAATACTGTATAGCTCTGGCTTCAGCAATATCGTGGATATCAAACTGACACATACTTGTCAGACAATTTTTATACACTAAGACTGAAAACAGATGTTTCAGATCAAAAGATAATTTAATTTAATTTAATTTAAAATCTTCAAACTTTAAACATTAAATTTGCCTAAATAGCCTGTCTTTCGGTTAAATAACTGAACACTAAATTATGCCCAATATTCCAGGCTTGGATCTTGTGTGCTGAAATTGTGTTAGTTTGTGTGTATGTGCATGGTGCATGAGAAACCTAACCCAAGCTCTCTAAATGTAGACCATTTGCCTTTTGTAGAGGTAGTAACTGACACCCCATTTTATTTTTTTTTTCTACAGCCTAATGCAACTCCTACTAGTATTACATTCTATATTCAGCATTACAAACCTGTATGTTTGACTAAGCTGAAACTGATACCAATTTGCTCCTCCCCCTGTCCATGCAGCCTGGAAACTGACAATACTGAAGAGACTGCGCTAACATTGCGAGAAGACTTAAATGTAAAATTCTGTCCAGAACCAGTATATTCTGTGGCAAAACACAATGAATAGAAATGTATTGTTGTATTTATGGAATATGCATAGGCGAAAGGCATGGACATTATCTTTTGCAGCCTCCAAAAGAGTAAAGCTGTTGCATATTGAGACATTATTTAACTAAACTATAAGAAATGTAATTTATTCAGCCTTCATACTAATTTTTTATGGTTGTGCAAGAGGAGGTAGCTTGCAAATTATTTGATAATAACCCAGCTGGTACACCACTGCACACTAAATTATTCTTAAGTAAGGCTGTGTCCTCTTTATTCCCCTCTCAACTACAGTTTTTTGCCTGCCATTAAAATCCTTCATCCTTATCTGTCCCCTCTTTACTCGCTTCTGCACTGTACTTGTTTAACATCTGTACATTTTTATCAGAACAGTCTGTTCTGAGAATTTCTGTTAGGGACTGTTTTTTTTTTTTTTTTTAAAAGCTCATAATTTGGATAATAGCTTCAGGTTCTCATTCTGTCTCCTATAAAGTATGGCAAAAAGCCTTTTGAACAGTTGCACGTACACACATATGCACATGTTAATGGACTTGAATGTATTTGCATCATCTGATGCAACCTTCAGTAGAAACAAGGCACAGCCAGTGTTTCTCTGACAAGCAGAGAAAGTTTGATAACTCCTCAGTAAATAGGCTGGCAGAGAAACCACTGTATAAAGAAAGTGAAATCATTCCAAAAAATGTGCTTTGTATGAATGCAGACCACTTTCAGTCTATTTGAGGACTTATTTTAATAGGATCGGGCTGTCAGGCGTTATACTGGGATTTTGAAAAAGTACCTACAAAGCTGCTTTTGTAGTACTGTGAATTTGAAGGCACTGCCTTACAGTATATGTAACATATATCGTTCTAATACAGCCAGTGAACACTAACATTGTAGTTGCTAGTCACATACCGTACCATTTGTGGAACACTGTGTAAGTACATTCTGTAGTTTAGCTGAATCTCTTTAGCCTCAAAGAACTTTGTGTAGATGACATTTAGAGATGAAAGATTTACCAAAAGAAAGTGCCAGTGAGGAGAAGACGGGTGAGGCAAAGAGACATGAGAAATGAAGAAAAAAAGGAAAAAGTGACAAAGCGATGCGTCAAAAAAAATGCAGAAGAGGAGAAGAGAACAGAGGGAGTGGAACATTAGGGACAGGGATCTGAAATATGGGTGAATTTGGGTGAATGTGCCCCACAAATGCTGCACCGCTTACACAAAATCAGCTGCTAAGAAACCTTTCTCTCTCGCACGCATGTTCACGTTCCCTCTTTCACCTCTGTCGCGCTAAACTCTTTACCCTCATATTTATCTCATGATGTCAAATATAAATTAGATGAGTTGGCAGAAAAAAACAGCAACTTCAAGCTACAAAGTAGATGAAGCTGCACTTTAAAGCCCATAACACTCTCTCATTGTGCCAACATGAATGGGAGAGGTGGGACTTCCTCTTTAACAAATAATTCAAAGACATTGTTTGTCTGTGTTGAACAGTTATAATCAGATTTATAAAAGTATAATTCAACCACAAACATTTGTCTCCAATGTATGATGCACATATGATTTTTACAGGATGTGTACATGAGTGTAGGCTGGGCCACAAGTTAAAGGACAATTTTACAAACTAACAAAAGGAAAACACAACATATAGGTCTCTAAAGTCTACAGACTGTTATGGTAAATGTTTTCTGTCAGCAGTCTGAAAATTAGGCTCACCATTAGGCCCAGACAAACAAGATCATATTCTGAAAATCTGTTGATTTTCAACAAAGTGGGGGATACGAGTAGGAAATAATAATGATAGATACGTTTTCAGTCGTCTTTTTCCTAACTTGTTGTCAAAAGACAACTATAAGTATAGTAAGTGTATGAATGTACCACTGAATTAACTTTGACCTTGATGTCTCCAAGTTTTATTTGGGCAGCCAGAGAGCGAGCCCTGCATAATGCATAGTAGGTGTGCAGTAGTGGGTATCTGGGGACTCCCTGTATAATCTGAGCAAAGTAGCAAACTCCTCACTGCTGACCAAGAAGAACAAAGAGCCGCTTGAGCATTATGGTCTAAACATGGCAGCTCTTCTTACAAAATTGTTATCTTTTACTGAGAAAGAAATCTAATAATTCAGTCGGGGAGTTAAGATATATTTTTAGAATTCCCCCATGACTGAACCAAGGAGTTCACACTGTTTGGTTACTAAGCAATGCAAAAACTGCTCAGTCTCTCAGGCTATAAATTTTAATCCAGCTCTAATCTTTAAGTGCCTCCAGAAGACTAAAGAGATCCAACCATGGGTTAAAGCAGCCTGGGATGATCTCATTCGTTACTATTTAAATGCAGGCAGAGTGGGAGTACTTCTACAAGGATTTCTGCATTGTGTAAAATACTCTGTGCTATTCCATTACACATTGGTTAGGTTCAGATCTTGAAATCTGTTGAGTCAATTCAATGTCTTTATATTGCACCAAAGCACAGCTACAGTTGCCTCAAGGTGCTTTATATAGTAAGCTAAAGATTCTATAATATTACGGAGAAAACTCCAACAATCCAATGAACCCTGTTCATTCCATTACCGTCATTGATTTGTTTCTTGACTAAAAAGCAATCAGTTCAATGAGTGTCACAG
>VURO01050014.1:29024-48007 GCA_015108175.1 Pelvicachromis taeniatus | reverse complement strand
TGCAATTCTATTCTGTGACATCAGTAAATGAACTGTTACAAAAGCAAAAGTCAAAATTGAAATGTAGATATCTGTCACTAGTAAAAGGTAGTTAGTTATAAATATGTTTTAGATATTTCCAATTGATATTTACAGTAATAATAATAATAATAATAATAATAATAATAATAATAATAATAATAATAATAATAAAAATTTAATATAATGAAATTTTGATTTCTATCAAGCTGAAAACTTAGAAATAAAACTCAACATACTCTTCACATCTATAATTTTACACAAACAGTGTAATAACCATAAACACGTTGGTTTGGGTGTCTGAAAATTGCGTGTGCCGCATCACATCTCTGAATGTGATATGAACCTGCGTCTGATCAGTCCCTGAAGCCGCTTCCTCTCTGCCTCCAGTTATGCACGTCCCGTCCAGGAACTTCTCCCTGAACAGAGCCGTCTCGTTGCTCTCGGTGAGGACGCCGAACAGAGCCCAGCTGGGACGGCCTTCTCCTCGTCTGTGGACAAAGTTACACCATGAAACCGATGAAAGAGCTAACACACGCATTAAACAAAGTAGAACATGGAGTCTGCCTTAGTTCAGACTCAGGCTTTACAGACATCCATTCCCCAAGAGATATAATTACATACACTATACATACACTTTAAAAGCTTAAACCTCATTAAACTGCAAAAAAACTCTTGAAAGTAATGAAGAAATGAAGCTCTTTAAAGACCTTGTTTAATATTACACAACTTGCAATATATTTTCTGACTGTGGAATATGGGACACAGAGAAGATGTTTACTCTCTGCAAGTATTTTGTAGCTCATTTGTAGTCCACTTGCTTGCTTTAAAATATGTCTTTTAAATGTCAAAACATAGTCTGGGCAGTGTCTGGGCCACACTTATCCAAGAATTACTTTCTACAGTGCGCACTTTATGAATGCACAGCAAGCTTAATGTTGTATACAGAGGAAAGAGCCTCTGATTGGATTATCCACTCTTCTTTCATGTGGTGATCATTTACTCTGCTGCTATTTTATGTGTAATATATTAGTGACTTACAGCTGAATTGCAGGGTTACACTGAGTGGGATCCAGTGGGTTTACTTGACAGTTGCTGTAGTCATAAGCTCCAACCCACACCTGGTGAGTCAGCTGGAGAGCGACATTTCTCCTCCCGAGGGAAACGTCCTGTCCAAGCCACAGATAGACCTCACTGCCGAAATCAAACACCAGGGCCTGGGCATACATGACAGAGCGATGTGAATAGTGTCAGAGATTAAGTTTCCAATCAAGCATTTGTTGAACAAAATAAAAAGCAAACAAAAAAATCTACAATATAAGTAATTAGGGAACGTCGTACCTCAGAGGAGGCCAGCAGGGTGATGCTGGGGATGGAGGCCCAAGCCTGTTCATGAGGCACCAGTTTGTTTTCCACCAGCCTGTACACACAGTTGGACTCCACCACACCGCACTCATAGAGCTCATCCTCCTCTGGAGCACCAGCTCCTGTGAGGAAAAAAAAAAAAAAAGGTGAATTATAAAAGAGGGAAAAATAGCAATTTAAAAGGTGTTTCTCTGAGATATTTGAAGAGTATATGTTTTACTTCCAACCTCTGTACTGTGTTCTTCCTCCCAGCAGACTCCAGAAGTCTGCAGCCACACTGCCGTCAGAGTTCATGCCCTCCTCCAGATGGACAACTTGAGAAGCCAAACAACCAAGGTCCCTTTGACTCTGGATGAACAAAGCCAGCTCAGAGGCCTGACAAAAAAGAGAAGATTTTTATTCCTACTTTCTTACAGGCATATGATAATCAGCAGTAACAGAATATAGTTCATCCATTTTCTTCTGCTTATCCCATTCAGGGTTACAAGGAGGCTGGAGTGAAAGGGTGAAAGGGTAACTACATGTCTTTGGACTGTGGAGGAAGCCGGCGTACCCAGAGAGACCCCACACAGACACAGGGAGAACATCCACACAGAAAGGCCTTGGCCAGATGATGGATTAGAACCTAGGACCTTCTTGCTGTGCTAACCACTGCACCACCATGCTGCCCACACAGAACATTGTCTATAGCAAAAGCATATTGTAATTTCTTTTTCTAACAGAAGTTCAGATTTTCAGTTATTTTACTACTGCAGTCTTTGCTGGCCTATATTAGAAATCTTGCAGCAACCCTGCCTCACCAAACCAAACTATTTCCAATAACAAGAACATGGCTGAGTGCTACATGTGAAAAGAAATAAATTCAGACAGCTTCCCAACCCGTTCATGTATGAAATCATCCATAACTTTAGACATACAGATATTTGAACCTTTCTTATAATAATAAAAATGTACAAATAACTATAAAGAAAAGAGTCTGTGGCAGTGTAGTCTGCACACTACACGTATCTCTCACTAATATCACTTTTTAATGGATGCTTGCAAGGCAAAAATTTGGGGTTATTATCTCAAAATGTTGACTTAATTGCTCATTCAGTGCCTTGTCTCAACACTTTGTCTTGATATATGTTTAATACACTGTTCCATACAAAAAAAAGTATAAAGACATTTAAAAAGCAACCAGAGTTCATGTTTAAAAGATAAACGTACACGCTGTGATACTTTAACTGAACTCTGTGATGTACCACGATCTTGGTTCACACCATCACTGTCCTTTATTATGCATTTAACACACAAATTGTAACCAACCTTTATGAGTCCATTAAGGTTTAATGCTTACAATTTACTGCTAACAATGCATTTTATGCACAGAATGCTCATTGGGTCATGAGGGGTAATATTTCATGCCATATTATTTATCTGTTGTGCATAAATGTAAACCAATGATATGATGTTATATGTATGAAGTTATTAAAACGTCCTTTCCATTGTAAATTTCGAAGACGAGTAAGTTGTGGCATTTAATGGATGGATAGATATTTCCTGGCAATGGGAAAGAATTTGAATCCTACTTTCTTATTTTGTATTATATTATCCACCACTTTCCCTGTAATTTTATGCGTCATACATGTTACCATTACACAATAACATTGTCCTGGGTGGTACCTTTGCTTTTTCTTGTACATGGGCAAACTCTCCACTCCACACGATGCAGTGCTCCGGAGTGACCAGCAGGAAGCAGTCTCCGCTGTTCAGTGACCGCACTGCGGGCTCAACCAGGCGGACCTGGACATGCTGCCTACCTGTCATCACAAGTGTCAGTTAGTCTTAACACCTGGCCACAAGCAGTAAACGTCACACAGATGAACCAAACCTTTCCTGACCTTTGATGTGAATTAGCATCAGGCTGCTGAAGGGAGGGTAAGACTTAGCTGTCTCTGCGTCTAAGGAGGATTCTTCAGATCTTAAGGGAGGTGAGTCTGCCATAGATGAGTTCTTAGACTCTATAGTGAGAAAAAAGCACAATATCAGCCAGCTGAGCAACTGAAAGAAGGAAAAGTAACAAGAAAAGGAATGACACAACATAAATTAGCTGACTTTTTTCTGCTTGGATCCTCTCCTCAGCCGATGAACTGATTCTCTCTCCCATGAAGTCCTGCCTGATGTCCTCTCTGGCTGCGAGAGCCCTCAGAGGGTTTCTGGAGCCTTGAGTCCGACGGGACGGACGTACCGACCGCCTGTGCTCTGCTACTGCTGAGGTCAATCTGCAAACAAGCACACTCAGACAATACAGAGCTACTGAAGATATCAGCTCATGTGTGTGCGAATATTAACTGTAGATTCAAATTAAGAAAGTGTGTATGAACTCAAAGAGAGATCAGAGACTTTAATCTTAAGTGTGCCAGAATAAATATCTCTGTATATTATAGCTGGTTATAAATGCAATGAAAACTGCACACTTGCAGGAAAATGTCTAATCTTTCCCTTTTAGTTTTATCCCTGTGGTTGAGGCAGAAGAGTGCTGCTCCTCTTGGTATTTTTTAAACATACCTTATTTGAGATAGGATGAATCTCTACATAGTACAGATATCCCACATGATTTAATACGCTGATGAATAAGTAAAATGGTAGTGTCTATAAGAAAGACAAAAATCTACAAGATGTGCATGTAGCCGTGACCACTGACGTGATTCGGTCATTTTTGAGCTGTTTTAACTGCTTTAAAAATGAAATAAACATTTTTAAAACATGTATTAGATCAAAAGTCTTTCTATAATGATTAAATGTGCTTCTTTTTTAAAACTTGCTCTTGATCCTGGGCGTTACTGAAAAGCATGATTGCCATCTTTTGGATATACAACACCTCTCATTAGAGAGCCAAAACATAAAAACTACATCAGCTACACAACTATATTTTGTATTTACACTGCAGCAATTACAAGGACTCAATCTAATCTCACATTTGCAGGAAAAACTACGCTTACATGGGTGTGTTGGTCTGGTAGAAGACTCCCAGGTCCTGCTCGCTCTCTGAGGCAGCAGTGCCACCACAAGTTGGGGGGCAGGCTGAAGGAGGTGACTGCTCACAGTAGAAACCTCCATCAAACATGTTTGAATCATCAACAGGCGTCTCCTGCTTTACCTCCTGAGTAGCGACTGTTGGTGAGGAACTCTGTGGAGTCACTGAGGGGGAAAGAAATGAAAACTTTAAAATACTTTTATCCTCAATAAGCTTGTACATTACGAGAACCAGCATTGCCCATGTTTGATACATAAAACAAACAGACAGAGTTGTTTGTTTATTTGTTTTTTGTGGTCTAAAGCTGCTCTGACCATTATTTTTGCACGATGGAGCATCAGTGGAGTGTCTCCTGTTGTGAGCGATACCATTTCTGTGTGATTCACCAGATACAAGACCTAGAAGTTGCAAACACAGGGGGGGAAAAAACCATAAACAAGGCCAAAATGTGCTCAGCAGAACTGTATGAGAACTGGAGAATAAGTGAGTTACTTTTCATAGCCTCCTGCGCTTTGCTTTCCTGCTGCGTTTTCAATTCTCCAAATTCAGTCATCTGAATCTCAGTTCCTTTATCCTACAGAGCCAGAGAAAAAGATCCATCAGGGTACAGACGAGCTTCTCTAGAGACACACGCATAAACGTGAAAAAAATACAGGTGTGCATCACCTTATGTCTCCACTGAGGCTGACTCTGATCGCTCGTAGGAGAGGAGACTTCTTGTGCCTCAAAGGACAGGTTAGTCTGGAGGTGACAACAAAACACAGGAGTGGTGACTTTTGCATTCTAGGACAGTGAGAGTGGAATTCACAGAAGGTACAAAATATACAGACTTTACATTGAGTAACCTTTCTATGTGTAACGTTTCATTCAGTCTGTTCCTTTCTGACTAATCCTGCTCTGCATTAGACGTTATAAGCAGTTTTTGCATGATGCACATTTACTTTTGTCCATTAGAGCCAGATCAGAGAAATGCACAAAGAAACATGGGAGTATGATATAACCTTCGTGACCTAAATGAACATCTGATAAGCACACACTTAAAGCTCGGATGCGACACGTCGTAATTTTGAGACAAAAATCACCATGCAGGTGACAGGGTTGTCACATCACGTCCACCTGAATCTGTGAGATGACAAAACCTTTCACAGCATACAAAACACTCCAAGTCAAACAGCAGCAATGCCATGCACCGGCTCGCGCAATTACCTGATTAAAACACATGATATATTGGGGCGTATTGATAGAATAGACAGAGGCAAAGACGGGTTCCTGGGAGAGAAGAGAGAGGGGGGGCAGGCTGGAGTTGTTCAAAACTATTCAACATCTAAAGGGCTGTGGTTTCACAATAAAGATGAGGGAGGATGGACTTTGAATCATTAGTTTGAGGCTTACCCAGCACTGAAGGCTGTCATTCTCAAGACGAGGGCTTTCTGACTCTTCCTGCACATGATACTATGGAAAACGGGGAGATACATTTAAAGGAATTCAAAACAAATGTAAATATTACCACAAATATATAAAACTGACAGAAATAAAAAGGAAGTAGTATACAAATCCCACACATAGTGTCGGCATGCTGAAGCCGAGATCATTTAATTGCCAAATAATCAGTGTGTTTACATTCCACGTCATGTAACAGGACAGCCAATCCCATCCTGATACATTAACACTCACTGGACTCAATATATTCCCCAGTAACTCGAGTCTGATCTCAGGACATGCAGCACATACCGCATTCAGAGTGCTGCAGATAAGAGATGCTATATCTGGTTTCAGTGGTATGACAAATACCCAAATGCAACCACAAATGTAACCTCGGCCTCGATTTAAGCTCGGCAGAAAGCGTGAACCCTGTAACCTCTGCGATGCAAACAAAGATTTTCTTACTGGATTCTTCAGCAGTAATCAAAATAGTGCAAGACTTCTGTAACGCTTTAATAGAATTTCTAATATCATTCGGTTAGACTATAATGTGATATTTAGAGTCCCCATATACAAGCATCATTTCTTAAACAAAGAAAGCAGAATTTAAGCCTTGTTTTAAAGATCAAAGACATTTTATGAATGTTTGACCTTCTCTGACCTTGAAGAAGAGGTCAGATGTCCAAAGTGACACACTGTTTAAAATCATATATCAGTCCCTTTATTCCTATATGTAGTCACTTCAAACAGTGGCAGCAAGAAACTATTTTTTAAATAGTGGTACCGTATATAATTATCACTTTGACCTTCAGCGCAATCTATTGACCTTGAAGGAGACGTCAGAGGTTAAATGTGACATGATACTTTATTCTCTCCAGTACTTTCTGCATGTTGACAGACAACACGTGTAAGAATCACAGTTCCTGAGTTTTAAGGATTTCTGTCAATAACTATCAATAATTCATAAAGTTGACTTTGAACAAACTGGTGAATTTAAGCAAAATTGAACTGGATTTTTAACATGACCCTACTCCACACCCCTACAAGGTTTTATCAGAATTCATTCAGACAAAACGACATGCACATGATCACTAACAAAACACTTCTTTTTTTAAATGGCCCACGTCTTAAGGTGGTTAACCTTCCTGCTGAATAAGTTGAACACTGAAGATATGAGAGATGTAGCTCACCTTACTTCTGCTGCCGTTGGTTGTCTCCTGTAGTTTAGTTGCACAATCTTCTGAGCTGACCTGGACAGCTTTTATATCTGTGGCGTCGTCGTGGCTCTTACTCACGGCCTTTTGCTCTTCCTCTTGCCTTTACACATTACACAGAGTATGAAGCATAAAACATATCAAAGAACAACTGCTGCTGAAAACTGCTAATATTTCTGGTGAAATCAATAATGTACATTTCAAAGTCTTTAGCAAATGTTTCCTATATGCAGCAATATCAACAGCTTGACTCTATAGAAGAAAAACATTTACAGTTCTTATCGGATCATGTCATTTTATTTACATGACTTACTTGGCTCTTCCATTCATGTCTACACCGTTTTTCTCGGGGGAAAAGCTCAGTTCATGTTTAGTCTCGCAGGACCTCTCCTGGTGAGGAGCATCCTGCTCTGACAAGGCTCTTATTGGTGTGCAGGCAATGGTTTCTCTGTTTCTAGTCCTCTGCCTCCAGGGAGCAGCCGACAGCGAGCCTTCCTCTATACCAGAGGCCTCTCGTCTCTCTCTCTGTGGTGCTGCAGAAGTTCCCTCCCTCTCACCTCCGGCTTTGCGCCCGTGTAGCGCTGCTTCTCTACAGCTTCCACTATTCTGTTCATGGCTGTATGATGCGTCTACCTGACTGGCTTCTGTCCTGCTCCACTCCGAGCCTGTAGAGCGGCTCTTCTTCAGGATTCCTTTTAAGCCTGGCTCGGGGTCGTAGCACTGTGGTCCCTGCTGAGTCGGACCAGATTTTCCGAGTCCAGTGCCAGCATCTGGTGTGGACTGTGAAAGACGTACCTCGCTGGGTTTCAGGTTGACAGACGAGGCCTGCTGTGTGTCGGACAGATGAGGGGACAAACAGAGGGCAGGAAGCTGAACAGGGCCTTTCTGGAGCTAAAAAGGGGTAAAGAAGGTAAAGAAGATCAGTAATACTTACTTAGAGGACAGCAAGGAAGAAGTGGAGAAAGACAACAAATGAATTTTGCTATTAATAACCACTCCTGCCCTGTTTCTGGTCTGTGAAGTTGTGAATACATTTGGTTCCCATTTAAGATTTTGTTTCTTTCTACCCACCAGACTGACCTCCTCCACAGTGATGGGCTGCGTGTGGTACCGAGCCCCCTTTTGCCTTCGTCTCTCTGGGGGCCCGTCAGCAGGCCCGGCTCCCTCCCTCCCAGGCAGGGACAGTTTGTTGAAGAGGGCCAGCTTCTCGCTCATGCTCAGCTTGCAGCTCTCATCACCATCCTCCTCTGACTCAGCCGGCACAGACTGGACCTCCACTGGTGGTGCTGGTTTGGGAGTGCTGAGGTGGAACATCGCATCACACCAAAAAGTCAAAGAAGAATTTATGTTTAGTCAAAATCTCATATGCCTCACACATTTGATCTATACCGCTGTGCAAAAGCAGTGGAGAAAACGGTGGGTGCACACGAGTGTTTTTTCGTTACCATGAACACACACGGGTTATTTTTAGTCAATCTGACAGCCATCGTCCTGCTGCTGCTACTCCCCACAACAGCAAATGTGTAACTGAAAATAGCCCCTATGAAATACATTTAATTCTGGTTGAACAAACTAAATCTGATCCCAATTTTGGTTTGGTTTCCAACATCTGATTCCTTAAAAAAAAACATATATTTGTGACCCATTACCACGAGTTACAGCCGAACAAAACGTGGCACTGAAAAACTCCTGAACAGAAACATATGGGAGAAATCCATAACAGCAAAGATGATGACACTAAGCCAATCAGTGGCTCTTGATTGGCCAGGAATGTGACAGAACAAATTCCTTGCCCCTTGTTTCACCAAACAGAAAGGCTGAGAGACGTATGAGCCGACCATTTCTTGCACTGATGCATGAGTTTATGACCGTTTAAACTGTTTCCTGTTGGATATATCTACTCATTTTTGTAGAAAAGAAGCATGAAAAGTGTACTTCTGCTTTTTCTCGCCTTACTGTATTCATAACATGAAAAGGCTCAGTGATCTGGTGAGACTAGTCTTGACTAGAGAAAATAAACTGAGCCTTAATGAAGCTGTAACGTCAAGTTTAATCTGAAGGGAAAAAGGCAATTTGGAAGAGATGTGTCACCAAACCTTTGAAGAAGTTTTTCTCACATTCAACTACTGATCCTAAACATACAGCTTTTTTTTTTTTTTACCCCTTAACCGTTGAACAGCTCTCTCTTTATTCATTTACATGGGAGCATAAATATAACTGCTTAAGTACGACGCACTTCTAGAAGTATTTACTTTTAAATAAGTCGTACAGTAAGTACTTAATTCCAGTGAAGCAAGGTCTCTTGCTTGCACAGATTTTAGAGTTTTTAAATCATCAAGCATACTTGCAGTCAGTTATTCAGCTTACAACTTCATCATCATGTTTCTCATCAAATCTACATTGTGATATGCATTTATGTTTCTAGCCCACAATAGCAAGTTTTTTTTTGTTTTTTTTCAAATACTCTCCCCGCATTAATCTATTTATTTATTCACACATGTTACAGTAAAAACTACATATGCATAACCTTAAATAAAACTAAATGACTTTTTTAGTGACTGTCACTCAAGTCAAATATCTAATTATGTAATGTGGGTAACACTACATCTCCCCCACCTGATTGCAACCATTTCTCCACAGGTGATTGGCTGTGTCAGAAAGCGACAGTCGTTGCCACGCCGGCTCCTGCGTTCGTGAGAGATGCAGCCTGAGCGAGGCTTGAGGAAGGCCGTGGCCTCGGAGGCTGAAGACTTCTCCAGCTCCTACGGAGAAGGATGTGGGGAAGACATTAATGTGGGAAAAAATCTGTTTGAACGCAGTCTGTGATGCGGGTGGACGACAACATTCAGGTCAAGTAGGAGCCTCAATCGACAGCCTCCACCTGTTGAATAAATAATGAGGGAGACCACAAAAAATGGCAGTAAAAAGTCCCCTCAAGATGTCCCCTGTTCTATTTGTATAAACAGATGGAGGGAGGTAAAGCGGGTCAGATAGCTGGTGAATAAAGCAGCGAGCTCTAAGGTACAGCGTCTTGGCCACTTGCTACATGCTGCAGGTCACAGTGTAACAAGAGACCTGATGGCTTCAGTTACCTCCCCTGCTGCCTTTACAGAGCAGCAGGCTAATTATACCACAGCTGCTGCGGTTGTTAATGGTAATACACTGTCTGGCACATTTTCACCTGATGCCTTATTGCTAAAAGTGTACCTCAACTGAAATGTTGGAATAACAGAAAAATCCACAGTGTATTTCATCGTCTTTGTGAGACTAAATAGCTTTAAGAGCTTCCAGATAAGACTCTGTATCTATCATATTACAGACTTGGTCTTTCCTTTAATAAGTACTAAAGGACACACTGTAGCATCAAACCAAAGTGTGGATCCAAGGAGAGCACCTGTTTGACCATTCATATTCCTTCAACAGGACCAGGTAGTGTTCTGCGTGCTCAGCGCTCAGACTGTAAGCTGAGCAGCTGAGGTGACAGTAGATGATAGAGGAGTCTCTAAAAATTTCTTTAATTTTAACACTGGATAGCGATTGCATTTATTCTGTGAGTTTAGATGAGTTTGTGTGGGATGTGACACATTCTGACATAATAAGCAGGTAACAATAGCAGTTAATGTTCCCGTTTCCAATGCAAACTCACTTTAAACAGAGACATCTTGGCTGCCACACTCATTTTGGCTCTGTCGTCGGTTTTTACATCTGCTGTGGAGAAAAATGCACGCCATCATTTGAAAATTAAAAAAAAAAAAAAAACAGCTATTAAGAGATTTTTGATTCATCAAACTTTTAAACAGTTAACAGCAGGAAAAGACACAGGTGCAGACAGTGCAAACACAGGTGCAATTTCTTAGTGAATTGTGTTTAAATACACTGTTGTACTTGGGGTGGGGAACACTGTACTTAAGTCTAGGAATTGAGGATATCTCTGTATTGATGATAACTGTGAGTAAAAAGTTATGAAGCATAATTTTAATGACATACAATGTGACCTGAAAACAACAGTATAAACGTCCATAAAGCAATAAAGGCCACTTGTGTCTGCTGTCTGATTATCTGTGGTGTAAACTCTCAGTGAGGCAATCTCTGTAAAAGACTTGCTTGTCATTTTTTTTATGGCGGGGTCAAGAGTTAGATGTACATAACATCGGTCCACTGCCCACATGGTTTGCGAGACATAAATCTGTGGTTACAGAGAAGATTAAGCATTGTGATCCTCTAAATATAACCCAGTTTATTTCCTGAGCCATTAAATGAATTTATGGAGGCAACTGTGCAAGTTAGAAGCCTTCCGGCAAGAATTAAATATTGTACGCGGTATTTTTCAATTTGTTTATGTTCCTTTTGTCACTCGCATAGTACATTAGATGTAACTTTTCCCTGTTGCAATCATTTTTACTTCCTTCTCAAACAGACAGTGTACCAGCAAAGCACACGGAAATAAGAGATGATGACAAACACACGGGGGAGAAAGCTTTACCTTTGCTGTTTTCCTCGTCCTCTGGATCCAAGCACCTAGAAGAACAGGAGGGAAAAAGCCAAAGGATGAGGTCATCAGGTTAGTGACATATGCTAGACTCTTCAGATAATGTTGCTATGGAGATCCGGATCCAGCTTCGTGTTTACAGTATGTGTCTTTTTGCTTCAATTTGCAGCTCAGACAATCAACACACTGTGCTGTTTTGCATGCTGGGTAAAGCAACACTGCGGAGGCTATTAAGGAAGATAAACTCATGCAAAATACACCGCCCGTTGGTTTTTTTATGTAAAGCTGCTCCACATGCTACACCTCAACTGAAGGGTTAGTGCATTCTTATCACCGGGAACAAATATTTAGCATCATTCAAGTGAAAGTAAGTGTTTCCTATAAGAGAAAATATTGTGTTCCTAATGAGTTTTCCCATCAAATGTTAGCCGTACACTATTTTAAATATATGAAAACACAGCAAACTTTATTTTCTTTAGCCCTAACCACACCAGGAGCCTCATCTTCCCATTTGTTTATTTATTTTATCATGCCCACAAGAAACAGTCCCTACCCACTGCTCTCCTCCCTCTCATTGGCTGTGATCGGCTGCGTCCTGAAGCGTTCGCTTGTTTTTCTGTTACCGCCTGACGTGCTAGGGAGGTAACGGCGAGTACGTCGCCGACCCTCCTCAGAGCCCGGCTTTACAGCCAGGTCCAGAGAGGATGTGGCTCGCCCAGCATCAGGGAATCTACTGATCCACACACAAAGTAGGATAAGAAGAAAGTAAGAAGGGGAGAAGGTGCTGAGATGAAGAGAAATATTATCACACAGTGGTACACAGTCTGTTAGTGACAGGCCAGATCACACACGCATGCAGGCGACCCTACGCTTTCTCAGGCTGTGCACCGCTCTCAGTCTGCTGTAGAAGAGCACTTCTCAACTGGCCCACGGACACCCGAGTGTGGAGCTGCGGGCCGTCAAGTCCATGAGGGACATGAGGCTCTTCCCCACTCTGCATGCTAGCAGAGTTCTGAGAACCCTGCCTAGAGGGGAGGGTATGAATGAGGGGAAGGGGGTAAGATCGCAGATATGGGGGCATGACATGAAGAGCAGAAAAATATCATCTTGAAACATTCTGTCAAAGTCCACACTGATAATGCAGAAGTCTCAAAAACTCACAAAAAGTATCAAATTTGATACATCTGGCATTATAGCGTTAACTGTCTTTGCTGGGACAGGCTGATTTGGACGTCTCTGTTTTAATTAGCCAACAGAGCAGCTGGTGAAGTCAACAATCTGGTGCTGCTCAAAGGTCACTAGTCAAGAAAAGAGCTGGTTTAAAGGATAAAAGCACACACTCCCTGGATTTCATGTTTTTAAATCTACTGCCGTATATGTTTCATATCTTTGTTTCAGTCAGTCGCGTCCTCATTTTTGACGCTTGATTCGCAAATGAAATGAAAGAGCCCATTTTCATGGCTTCAAAGAAGAGAAGAACCCATCTGCAAATCTAAACCATCTGCTCTACATGCACTCTCACTGTCATCTGACTATCAATATGATGCCACACACTGTTCTTAGCAGTTACCATGATACAAACTATTGAAAGTATTTAGGGACAATATCTACAACTTGTCAAGTTCTGAAAGTGTCATTGGTCATATTGCCAGAATTGGGGTTTTATTGTTTTTGAGTAAATTGGGCTTGCAGCACCTGCTACCCTGTACAGCCACAGCAGGAAGATACAGCACTGTTGCTGTATCTAAGGTCATCAAAGAGGCGTATCATGTTTCTTATGTGTGTCCTGAAGTGTTAATTGCATTGTTTTTGCACACTAAAAAGTTATTGCAAGACTTCAGCCAAATTCCTGTACTTCTTAAATAAAACATTAACAATGAGCTATGATTGAAAAGTAAGGCATCGACACATTCAATGAAGTCATCGTTCAGCCCTGACATGGCTCACCTTCTCTGGCAGTCGGACTCAGCAGGAGCCTCTAATCCATTTGTAACATCCTGTGTTCTGCTGTTGACTTTTTCACTCAGGCCATGCGCTTGGCTCGCTGGCTCGTGAACCTTTTTGTCATCCCTTCTTACCCACTTAGAAGGAAGCTCCTCAATGCTGCCATAGCGTTCGGCCAGTTCTCTCCTCCTCTCAGCCTTGTAGCGGGCAATTCGCTCTGATCTGGGCTCCAGGACGGCGTTCTCCATCGCAGAAGGGCTCAGATGCTTCTTTGCTCCTCAAAAAGCATGCAGGAACAAAAAACAGATGAGCTGTTCTTCTTCCACTTTTCAGCTGGGGCAAAACATGAGAGACGAACTTTCTTCGAGTAAAATTCTGTTTCCATGAGCTTCTTGTTTTTATTTTTCCTCGCAGATTACATTAATCCAAGGTTAAAATCCAGCCTGTTCCACAGTGAATGAGGTATCTCTCCTGAAAGATAAAAAAAAATTACTTGGTTAAATAAGAAACTATACATTACAATAGTGCCCTTCAGACTTCCTAGAAAAGTCAGAGACAACACGGATGAGCTTCATTACATATTAACCATTTCTTCTAAATGTGGCGTACATCAAAGTCTTATCAAAGTCCTTTTCTGATATTCATGTCTGTGTAAGATGACCCGTTCCAACCTGTCATGCAGGAATCTCCCCTTGCACTGAAACTCAACTCCTCTCCGGGTCCAGGTCTCGATGGCAGTTTGCAGGCGTGTTGATCTCTTTCTCTAAGCTGAACAAGTCCCTGTTCCTTTTTCAAAATCCATCAGCTATTTTACCATGACCTGGCAACATCAAACACAAACAAATACTATCGGCTATGGTTCCAAATTTGTTTAAAAAAAAACATTTAGCATAGCAACCTGCTTGAATTATAATATTCCAAAACATCAAAGAAATACGTACAGGGAAGAGAAAGCCCCTGATGGCTTCCTGGTGGCAAACAACACTGACAAAACTGAAGCAATATTCTAATATAGTATGACATCCGTTTAAAAAGAGCAAAGAACTGCCTCCTGGTTTCCCAAAATGAGTGCTCACAAATATATGCAAACATAAATGTGTGTTTGCACATGTATCTGTGTGTTTTCCAAAACTGTGGATGTCAGCATTCCTGGTGCAGGAAGCACAATGGAGCGAGAACAAAGCGGCATGAGCCACAGACTTAGTCCGCCAGATGGATCTGCTGCTGGCAGCAGCAGAGTTCACAAAGTAGAAGATGCAACTTTTATTGCCAATGTGTGCGTTTCACTGCTATTCTACTCGTAGATTAAAAACACACACACACACACACACACACACACACACACACACACACACACACACACACACACACACACACACACACACACACACACACACACACACAGAGTGCGCTGACAAAATGGTAAGATTCAACAAATTACTCAGAGGAAAGTCTCCACAAATCCATAACCAGCTTTCACTGAGAAAAAAAAAAAAGAATATCCAGATGTCAAGTTTCATAGAATAGAAAAAACTGAAGGCGACATTGTCAGCAGTGCTTGCAAATCCAATATTTCCATGCCACAGAGAGCTTTAATAAGCTCCATTTAGATGCCATGATCCCTGCATGAGACAACCAGCTGAAGGATTTGTGTTGTCACTTTGTAACACGTGCACATATCCTTCAAACAAAGAAGTCAACACAGAAGACTCACCTAACTGTTGAGGCCCAGAAAGAGCAACACTCCAGCATCCACAGTCACACTGATGCCACTCTCTCATGTATGCATTTGTGGAGAAAGCGTGAGTAAAAGTGTAAAGAGCGATGTGTCATGTGACAAGCTGGAGGATTGTCGATTGGAGGGGAGAGCAGCACTGAGGCTCAGTGAGGATCATGGGCTTCTAATCCAGTGACACTAGTTGATACAGGCTTTGGATATGCACACAGCGCCGGGGATCTGAACTCATAAGCTATAATATTCAAATGAATAGGCGATGAGAGTTAAACAAACAGCCTCTAATTGCTGAATTGAGGCAGTAAAGTGTTATCTTTCAACCATGACTTTCTCTGTAGCAATTAAACCCCAAAATTCTGCATCCACACTCAGTATATGCTAGTTTTCTGACCGACTGAAAAGAATCAAGAGCAGAAAATGTATGTATTTTACAAAAATAGGCCATGGCTGCTCAGCAGCAGCAAAGTAAACCAGATTAAAAGCTAGCCAAGATAAAGCCCTCAACCAATTACACCTGCCCCGTTCACCTACCTGCACCAACCTTGACTAATGAATCTCCATAATTCAAGGGCAAATTCTCAGAGGAGCAATTCAAAGACAAACTCTACGATTATAAATCATGAGACAGCTGTTTTATATTAACACCAGCAGCGAAAGAACCTTTTAATACATTAAAGGGAGAGAAGAGGAAGAGCAGCTTTCTCACATCCTCCTTCTGCACCTACTGTAAGCCTCATCAGCTCCTCATAAGACTTAACACACGACTCGTCTGTTTTCATAGATATAGACTCACATTGTGGCAAAGTCCTCACACTGGGGAGAACATTTTTTATATCAAAACTCATTTGTTGTCTAAACAACTCAGCATAGGGTAACAGTTTACATACGTAGATACCAAAGTGCGGAACAATGAGTCATTTAACTTTTTACATTAATCCAGCGTTGTGCCAAAAAGTGATTCCCCAAAGTTTCCATGTATTTTTCTTTTATGTGTAATGTCTTTACTTATATTGGTAAATAGACTATAATGAGCAGGATTTATGAAGGGGTTTTATATAAAATAAACAAAATGACTTGTTTTGCATTTATATATATGACTCTGCGGTATTGTACCTACATTAAAAATGAATCCAGTCGTTTTTGGCTCACATTAAATATTTTCGTACAACTATTATCTTAGACTTTGGCCCTGATGGCCAGTTGTAATGTCATTGAGACTTTTTAGTTGGATAAATAAAGGTCACTACTTTGTAAAAGGAACGTTGTTTGTGGCTCAAAATAACCTGATATCATTCATGAAACATAAGTTTGACGTATGTTTAACGGTTTATACGACAAGAAGTCATTTCCAACAGTTTCAAAACGGACACTCGATTTATTTTTATTTAATTTTTGGTGAATTCTGGAAATCATTTTCTGGCACAGAAATCAGATTAATGCGTAAACTAATATTTACTCTTCCACATGAAACATTTTTACTCTCAAGTGACTGAACCTCCCAGACTGTAACCGTTCTCCCTATGAACAGCCCGAATCCCCTCAGGTCAGACTGAAGACGAACAGGTGACTCAGGCAACAAGTGACTTGCTTTGAAATATTCTCCAAGCTGCCTCCTGCTAGGATTTTGTACTTTTAGAGATGAGAATAGTATAATTAAGTATTTCATTCGTACTTACATGCACTTCTCGCCCAGAGCCCTCCTCAGTCCCGGCGGTCCCTCCCCAACGATCTGTCACTCCAAAAGCAGTCGAACTGGCAGCTGTGGATGGCGCTCCGTATTAAGGGGGGAGAATATAAATAGACGGACACACCGGGGGACGCCCCCTGCTCTGTGCTAGAGACGCTTCCAACAACCGCTGCAGCCTCTAAATGACCTCTGAAGCCTTTGACTCTCTTTATGTCTGCTTTATTATAATTTCACCTCTGAAGTAATAACGTCAGGAATGTACACCTGTTAAAACCTGCTTTGAAGATGTTAATTATGTCTCATATTGCGCCTGCGTGATACAAATTCCCCTATTAATTACTACAAACCAGCTGAGCGCAGTGAACTGAATCTGCTGTGTAATGTAGAAACCCTGTGCTCTTCCATCCTTAAATTAACTGAATCAAAGTGGAAAATAAGATGTTATACACATAAACAACAAAAAAAAGTTAATTCTTAATTGCATGTATTCATAATGACCCTTATGGGTGCATTTTTAGTAAGCTGATTGTAACATTCTGTATCTGCTCCTGATCGTAAAAACCCACCTACACCTAAAATCTTGGAAGGCATTTTGTCGGCATGACATGTTGCAAAGCATAAACGTGATCATTCAGGATCATATTAGTTTGCAACGATTCTTCCCTTAAAGGTTACAAGTGTTTCCAAACCATGCCAAGCAAGTTTCCTGAGAGTATAACAGAGCATGTTAGGGGTCAAAAGTTCAGGGCTTTCCTTTAACTAGTCCCGACTGTGAAACTTGTAAAGGTGAAGGCAGGCTGCACTGTAACGGCTCCCTTCCTTTTGGAAAAAAAAAGTGTTATAACAGCGCCCCCTTCTCCTGGCACTGTGAAAGTGCAAGTGGAATGCACAGCAAGGCACAAAAATCAAACTCAGCCCAATGTAAGAGACAGTTATTTATAGGAATGCTTCTTAAATGAACAGTGCAACTCGTCTAGAAAAATGTCTCGTACAATCTGTTAATACAAACAAAAATAGCGGTGTGCTCTGTACTGATTACACAATCAGTTATCAGTAAATATCTTTACAAAAATATCAAAAATAAGTGACATTTTCTCAGAAACAATTTTTTCTGTGGAAAATAAACAGCAGCAAACTTAAAGATGCTCATAATAGTTTACAGAAGCATGTAACGAAACAGTAAAACCAAAAACAAGCACACTCTCTAAATCAAAGAACAAACACAAAACACATGAAGTTGAAATAAGAAATTATAACAGTAAATAAAACGACTTCATGTTTTGAAATTTATCCGATTTATGGAAATACGACCTGCTGTCTTCAAGGTTTTGTGCCATAACATCCGTATTTGGCGAGTCAGGCACCCTAATTTCTCTGATGTATAAAAAGGTGGAAACCTCAGACCTGATCACGGTCTCTCATGATGGCATGACTGCAGTTTAAAAGCTCTCAAAGATAATAATCAAACTGCACTCTGAACAAAGTTTGCAGTGGATTTTATGACACAAAACTATTATTATAGCTGCAGGTGGGAGAAGCTCAGAGCAGCAGCAGCTGAATTGCTCTTTCTTCCTCTCCCGACTCGACCGAGATCTTCAGGGCTTCATGAAGAAAGGATGAGCCAGCGCTTTGGCGGCTGAGATGCGGCGACTCGGTCTGAATACCAAACATTGCTGCAGGTGAGGAGATGTTACACCTTACTAACAGTTTAGAGACAATTTCTATCCCTACTTTGTGAAACCACATTCTCATAGTTGTTTTTTGCCTTTGATTAATCTCAGATTTTTTGAATTATCACTCGGTCAAATCAGCACCCCAAAGAACAAAAAATGACTTATATTAAGACACAAAGCAAGCAAACACTGCACAATGATGGAGGACCAAAAAGATGTAATTAGTAATTACAATACTTTAATGTCCATCCATCCATCCATTATTAATATGTATAATTACTATTTCTATCAATATTTTTTACATGTTTATTTATTTATTATATATTTATGTATTATTTATTTTCCATTTTGCACACTTATTTCTGAATGGTATTTTATGTATTTTTTTTTTTTTGATTTTTTTTTTGTTTGTAATTA
>VURO01050014.1:0-16536 GCA_015108175.1 Pelvicachromis taeniatus | reverse complement strand
TGAACTCAATAGATATTATGCTGTAATGTTTCATGATATGCCACGTTATCTTGTCAGAAAGTACTGTTCCACATTCAATTATGTTTGACAGTTTTGCATGGAGAGCAACTAGTACCTCACCATGACATTTCTTTATTTTTAGAAATAAACAGCAGTTAGTACTGTTATACTTTTTTAAGTTTTTATGGTAAGTTCTGAACATGGAATATTCGTTCGGTGCATATGCAGATATGTGCCATGGAAACGAATGCACCATGGAAACGAATGTTCCATGTTCGGAACTTTGACGAATGCCCATTGACTTTCATTACAAAAAATACGTGCATGTCCCAAACATGGAAAAGCATTTCAGTTTCAGCTTTTAAGCATTCACACAGCATTTTTCCTCGGAAATGCACATTTCTCTAGTTTTCTCTTGTTCTGCTTGTAGGCGTAACACACTGACCCAAATGTTTGCATTTTGGAAAGGTTTGGCCTTCTTCCTGTCAACATTAAATATGGTGTCTGTTTTGTGCGTCTGTTAAAACATCGGTTCCTCACTACAGCTGCTTTTTGCACTGCATAGGTCCACAGCTCCTTAGGTAACTCTTTTTCTATCAGCATACACCTGGCCATATCAAACAGTGTGCACCAGTTTCATTCAGCTGTACCATTTTGATGTGGTGAGTATGGTGCTGAGGGCTCATGTCTGATTCCATTTTTCCTGAGAAGTGCCTGATATTCATTTCCCATAAACGCAGATCCATTGTCAGATCTGATACATTTGATCCGCCCATACGGGGCTGTATCAGCCAGAAACGTCTGTGTTGCTTTTTCTGTGTCACTCTTATTTTAGAAAATACACAAACACTGCACTGGAATAATCATCAGTGAATGATAGTGCAAACCTATATCCATCTCTGGACTTTGGGTCTACCGGTCCAGCTAGATCTGTGTGTACCAATTCTAGGGCAGCTAGAGTTTTTTTTACTTTAGCTGACTTTTATAGTCTGTGTTTATGGTATTGTTGCCATTTGGATCAAATCAATAGTTTAAATGAAATTACCTGACTAATATTTTGGCTTGCTGTTAAAAACTTGTGCACTAATTTGCATTACGTGTTTTGTCTGTGTGTTGCACCTGTATAATTTATGGATTACTTACTAACTAAGCTAGCTAGTTTTAGCTCAAGTCCACCCTCTCATCCAAACATTGTCACTTGTTCCTGAAAACCAGTAAACACAACTGCAAGTCCATCATTGTTATACACTCTGAGCCAGTGTCAGAATATGCACTGTATATGTACATAATAACATTAAATAACAATAAATAAAACAGACTCTTTCTTATTGTTGAATCATAAACTCTGAGACATCTGAAGCCTGCGGTTCTTTATTGTTGTTCTGGATTCTTTCGTGAGCTCTTGGATGAGTTGTCAGTGTTGGTAGTTTAATTTTGGTAGGCCAGTCACTCTTGGTAAGCTTCACTGCTGTTCTAGCTTTTTTCTATTTTGTGTAAGACTCTCACTGTGGTTCAATAGAGTCCCAATGCCTTAGAAATGTCTTTGTAAAATAAAAGTAAAGATACAGCTCTGTTATCACTAGATGCATGCAAAGCCTTTGATAGAATAGAATGGAACTATCCTTTACAGGTGTTACCTAAATACAGATTGGGTGAAACATTTCTGAAATGGGTCCGACTATTGTATACAAACCCGACAGCACAAGTTTTAACTAACAACAACATGTCAAAACCATTTAGTTTGCAGTGGTCAACCAGACAGGGCTGTCCCTTGTCACCAATTCTTTTTGTGCTAGCAATAGAACAACTGGCTATAGCTGTGAGAGCGAGTACAGGAATATTGGGTATCAGAATTGGAGGAAGAGACCACTTAATTTCTTTATTTGCAGATGACATTATACTTTTTATGAAAGAAGTATTTGAAAGATAGTATCCCCAATTTGGTAACATTAATTTTTAAAAATATGGAGAATTTTCAGGATACCAAATTAATAACTCTAAATCAGAATTAATGTTTCTTAACAAGGAAGAAAGGAGAAGGCCTGTTGTGGTCACCCCATACAGGCTTTAAATATTTAGGTGTCAGAATCAGGCCAAACCTCAAGGACATAACCTCAATAAATTATGACCCCCTTGTAGAAGAAGTCACAGAAACACTAAACCGATGGTTAAATCTGTCTATATAGGTTGGA
The DNA here is from genome assembly GCA_015108175.1 of Pelvicachromis taeniatus. NCBI lineage: Eukaryota > Metazoa > Chordata > Actinopteri > Cichliformes > Cichlidae > Pelvicachromis > Pelvicachromis taeniatus. Next base: position 14,344 of record VURO01050014.1, on the reverse strand, counting down.
TAAATATTCTAAAAATGACAATCTTGCCCAAATTTTTTATATTATTTTTAAACACTTCCGCTACTTTACCTGCATCATGAAAGAGGTTTTCAAGTCCCCAATCTCAGATGATACTACATGGCTGCACAACTAACATCTGCCACCCATTGCTTTTGCCCAACAACACACCTAGCCTGGGTGGACATTGAGCAAGAATCAGTTCCAGATCTTCCCGTAAACCCTTTCCATTATTCCTCAGATACTAAGAAATTTAAAAAGAATATAAAGAACCCGTTTTTGAAAAATACAATCATAACTTGGCATGCAGCACACAAACATATGGGTGATCCTCCAGCACTTTTGCACTTCACCCCTATTTGGGGCAATGATAAATTTACTCCTGGTAAAAACGATGAAGGATTTCAAATATGGAAAATTAAAGGCATTCAAAAAATTAAGGATTTGTATATAGCCGGCATGTTGCTTACTTTTGATGAGTTATGTAAAAAAAATATTTAATACCTCCAAATACCAACCATTTGTCACATCTCGAGGCATCCCATGGGAACGTGAAAGGTAACCTTCCGTGTCCCTATGATATGCGCCGGATTGTGAATGGAATCCACTAGAATGACAATCCCGGCAGTAACACACATTCCAGCCGTGTATTCCAGCCTTAACCTTAATCCTAACCATAACCTTATCCCTAGCCTACAACAACCTTAATCATGTTAGATAGTGTTTTCCAAAGCGATTTATGATGAGAAAGTAAAATAAATGGACAGTAGATTAATTCCAAACGGTTCTCATGTTTAGTCCTGTTTCCAAACGTGCAACATAGAAACGTGTTGGGTGGCCGAAAGCGTGATATACCAACAGTTTGTCACATAGCGTAGAATTTTATGCTTTGGGAGTGAGAGCATGTTGGAGGAGATAAAAAGAAACTTCAATAAAAATATGTGGGGAAAAAAAGAAATGTTTTTCTAACCCTTTCCAGACTGATAGATGTCAGTGACTTTATTTCTCAGGTATTCTTTAAAGCATGGTATGAAATGTTGCTTTTTGAGGTCTTTACTTTGTCAGACAGGTTCTATTTACGTGATTTCTTGATACAGCAGGTCTTGGCCTGATCAGACAGGTCAGGCCTGAGTGTGTTTAATGAAACTGAGCTCAGCTTTCCCAAACATGTGGATAATCACAGTTAATTCATGATTTCACAAGAAAGGCAATTACTTTTTCACACAAGAAATGTGACAAATATGCAAAACACTATGGGCAAACATAATGTACTTCTGTCCAGCACTTTGATCAACATTGCTTGTTGTAATTAAATGTGCTATACAAAAGACCAAAAAGTGAAACAAAGTGAATGTTTGTAGATATAAAAAAACAAGTGACTGAAAATGTTTCCACTGCATTAAAAGCACAAGCATCAAAAAGCAGGTATTGCTGGTTAGGATAGCTGTAACTGACCTTATATTGAAAACGATTTATCATCAAACTGCTTTACTGCAAAAGGCAGCTTTCAAGACAATTAGGTATTGAATGTAAATGTCTCAAAAAACACAGACAAGCAAGAAAAAAAGGCAAGCAGTAAGATGGTTTTCCCCTGATTTCAGCAGTCAGGGTGTATAGAGCTAGCGTTGACCATTTCTCCTCAGGCACAATAACCACATCAGTCAGGACCTGAGAGCTCAGCACCCTGTAATCCACAGGCATCCACCTCATTCAAATTGCAGCCAATGCACCCGATTTTGAGGTCGAAAGGGATTTTTAGCAGGGATTACAGGGTGCATGGGAAAGAAGAGGGGGCTCAATAAAACCAACTGTTAGAGGTGATAGAGCAAACATTAAAGTGTGTTAGTATTGCTTATCAATTTTACACACACTCTGTCCTCCTCTCCCCTCATTTCAGCGTCCTCAGTTTTAACTTCTTCAATGTCACTGCATGTTGGACACTAAGTTGTAGGCTCAAATAACGAAGTTGGCAAACATCTTCATTTCTGACACACACTCATTTAATGTTCACTTAAAAGAAGGAGGGGTTTGCAAATAGTGGAAAAATATTTGAATAAATGGTTTGGCTTTGGGGGAAAAAAGGGGAGGGATCTTTGTTTTCCTTTTTCCTGTTAGTTAATGTATAAATTAACAATGCGCTCATGTTCCAGAAATAGAAGTCTATTAACATTTTTTTGAAAACAGGGTAATTGGGAGTTAGTGCACTTCTTCAGCTTGGATCGACAGATAACAAATGAGTTGAAATATTTGCCCGTTTGTTTCTTCAATTAAAAATTTTAAGCTACAAGCACCTGAAGATTAAATCTTTACTACAACTCCATTGATGCATTTAAGTAAGAAAAATCAAGTTGCTGACAATTCTGACAGTAAGGGAGCAAGCTCAAATTGTTATAGGTTTTTGAAAACTTAAAAAATTCTGATAGCTAACTATAGAATCAAGACCTGTTCACAATGTCAAAATTATGGACACTGTGGACATTTTTATGTGTCCCAACCCTATAGACGAATTCAGGAAGTATTTGAACTCAGCAATCAATATTACTACAGTGGCATCTCTGTACACGGAGCATGTAGCATGCAAGCTGTCCTAAGAAGTAGCCTCTCATATTTTATTTCCTGTCTAATGCTACTTGTTAATCAGTGTCTAGAAAATCAGGCAGAACCAGCACAGTTCTCAACTGCTTTGACATTATTGGCAAACTCTAGATTGATTTCTCAAGCTTATCATTAAAATATAAGAATATTAACAGAAAATACAACTAGCTAAGACAGTAAAATAAGTAACGTCAGCTAAGTTAACATGATATAGCCAGCTAACACACATAGTGTATAGGAAACTATCTAGAGCAGGGGTCACCAACATGGTGCCCGCGGGTAGTCCGCAAGGACCACATGAGTAACCCGCGGGCCTGTTCTAAAAATAGCTCACTATAACAACTTACCAGTAAGCTGCATTTATTTTTATTTTTTGTTTTTTTTTATCACAATTGCATTGGTGTCAATTTGTTAGAGATAATATATTAAAAAAATGTTTATTATTAAATAGATCAGCGCTAGCTGGTCTCCACGGAAACAGTTGCCATAATCAGTGTCTTTACATAGATGAATATCATTAATTATTAATGATAACATATAATTAAAGTTAAATTGAGGAAATTTGTTATTTCAGAAGTGTGTGTCAAACTGGTAGCCCTTCACATTAATCAGAACCCAAGAAGTAGCTCTCACTTTCAAAAAGGTTGGTGACTCCTGCTGTAAACACTCCAATAATTACACTCATTTGCACACGCTCTACAGCAAAATAGCTGTAGTTCACAGGTTAGAGTCAAATGTCATAGATATTTTGTAACATTCTCACCTGTGTGATATTCTTTGTCAATATTGTTGATATTTATAATTGAGCAATTTGTATATATATTAGTGCTATATCTGAAATTTGTAAACTCTGTAACATATTGTATTATTTAATTAGTTACTGTCTTGGAGCATCTGTAACCCACATAATTTCCTCAGGGATTAATGAAGTATGCTGATTCTGAACAAGCTGTTTTTGGCTTCACTAATGTGTCACTTTCTGACAGCACACAAGAGGCTTCTTGGCCACGCTTGAAACATTCCCACAATAAATAGGCAGCGTGTACAAAGGGTGGGGACTTAATCAGCACGAACTCGTTGACTGCACTCAACAACAATTGGTCTGCAAATGTTATTTTGTTGGTGTTGATTTGATGGTCATTTCTTGTGCGTGGGTGCTGAACCTTAGTTCAAAATGAGCAATTATTAACAAATTTGTGCAGCAGAGAAGTTTAGATCATAAAATAATCCTTACACAAACTTCTGTTCTTCCCCTTTGGAGAATTGCTCCGACACGATTCATGAGAGATCAGCCACAATAAAAAGAAAGCACACTGTGCAGCACTGAGAGGGTCTGAAGCAATGGAAGACAGATCGGCTCCTAAAAATAAGCTCTAGGAACAAAGGCCATAGCTGTTGAGTGCGTTCTTGATTGAGTTATATAAATAAGGTGGGTGTAACCGAAGACTGGCTTTATATAGTAAATAAGTGACAAATTACCTCATTAAACCTGTCTACTAGGAGCAACATGGGAAGATAAGAGTTTTTACCTTGTCTCTGGTGATCTTGGGGAAAACATCCATTACTACTTCTAGAATGTTGTCAATGAAAGTCTGTTTCAGCTCCATGTAGTCGCGCCCTCTGTTTGTCACCTTGTCATCCTTCCACTCCTCAAACCATTTATATCTGGCAAAAGTGACCAGACTCAAAGTAGACTTCCCTAATGTGAAGGAAAAAAATGAGGCTGTTTTTAAAAAAATAAATAACTAAATAAATAAATAATCCATCAGGTTGTGATTTCATGATTCTGTACCTGGCGATCTCTCCTCCCAAGTAGGATCTTTAGCCGAGGGAGAGGCGACAAACAGGAGAGGAACATTTTTAGCTGCCTCTTCTCTGTCGTTCTTCATATAATTCCCGACCCTTAAAAATAAATAACAGACTCTTCTGAATTCATCCTGACATTGAGGACTGTACCAAAAACTACCTTTAAGCATCTGTAACATCTGCATTAAGAACATTTATCTCTATCATTCAACACAAAAAATTAGGCATTTACTTTCTTGCTGTGGCAAAAAAAAAAAAAATCTCACAAGAATTTATACTTGTGCATCTCGTTATTATGCTGTAATATTCTGGCTGTAAGTACCAATGTCTATATTTGGTCCCAATTCTAAAAGGAATAAAAACAACAGCTTGACATCGTACAGTTCATCTAAATTGTTCTCGGGAAAGATCCAGTAGTTGTCTGCTTTCAGGCCCAGCTCCTCCTTCGTCCCATTCAGACCAATGAAAACGCTCAGACCGCCTTCACCATGCTTCAGCATACTCAGCTGCTTCTGGATAGCTGGAACGCAGCAGAGGCACAGCACACAGTACAGCTTTACAAACAGATCAAAGCAATATTAAACTAATGTTAGACGCATGAGTCATTCCCCTGATTAGAGGGAAAAACAGGTACTGCGACAAGTAGCACTTTGCATCAGCATCAGCACTTGTACTTTAAAGTCCCTTCAGTGCTGACATGATTACTCAGTGAATCAATCCTCAGAGGGTGAACAAGGAACTTTGTTATTTACTTGTCTCTTAAATCAATCCTCTCAAATTTGAGGGCTGGGTACTTTTCTTCATTTTCTATCACGACACACTGGTATTTTAGGGAGGAAAACTCAGGGTTTAGGCTGCAATTCATACAAATAAAGGACAAGTTAGCAAGGCATTTGTTCTATGTTGAGGCTTTCTAATTGATCAGAATAAAGAAAATCCTTAGTTACAGTTACAGGTCTGTTGGAGCCCTGGTCAACTTTAGCTCCTCAACTGTAACAGGACCCAGGAGCATACTGAGCCAATTCTGGCCAGGAATTTGATCCCATCCCAGGCCACTGTGCTCACACAAGCCACTGCTAACCTTAGTAGTCTGTTTACCATAATCTTTCATTATGATGCAAGTCTGTAGGTTCGGTCTATGTTTTGAAAGTTATTTATGTTAGTTATATTTGTTTCAGTTAAGTTTTTAATAAGATATTTATATCTTTTTTTTACATTTCATAGTTATTGTCAGTACCAGGTCATAGTAAGACCCCACTATTTGTCTACTATGCTCAGCTGGAGGGAAGGTAATCCAGATTAAATTGCAAAAAATCTGAGATGGCTTCTCTTAAAACGGAGCTCCCTCTCTCTTGCTCTCTTGGGTAACTTGCTCACTGTTATATGTATTAAAGCAGGTAGACTGCAGAGAAAGAGCGGGGACTGCACATCTGCAAATCTATCCTTTTGTGGTAAACACAGTGTGACACTGTGACTAGAGCAAATAGCCCAGTGGGAAATGTGATTTTGGAGAGGCCTTTCAATTGACACCTGCTTATTGTAACATGACCAGTCAAGTTGACTGTTTATAGGAGTGAGCCTGAAGCTTGACAAAAACAAGGGTGTCTTCTCCCACTATCTCCCACTCTCTCGTCAAAAACATCTTCACTGTTCTATCAAATAAAGGTTAAAAAAAAAAAAAAGTCTTTACTTACCTGGCATGGTCTGGAGCTCTTTGGGAATCAGCTTCTGATATGTGTTGAAAATGCCAGCGTCAGAGATGATCATAGGGGCATGGACGTGTACTTCCTCCTGACCTTTCATTACGCTGACACCTGAAACCATAAAACACAGTGACTCATCTCCTCTGTGGGATGTTGAGCTAACAGTGTGTAGAGAAACTGAGGACCCACCGCAAGCTTCCTTGGCATCATTGAATAAGATGCGATTGACCAGAGCTCGAACCAGAACAGCGCCCCCTGCCTTTTCAATGATGGGGATCATATGGTAGGCAATCTCACTAGCTCCGCCTTTAGGGTACCAGGCGCCATTCTGGTAGTGAGTGATCAGCAAACTGTGCATGGCAAAGCTGGCATCTTTGGGAATGTTACCTGCAGATCAGAGATGGAAACCAAAAGTGTGAGCAGCATAACAATGAAGTGATCCGATTTCACCACTACAACTACAGCCGAGCTCACCATAGGTGCCAAAGATGTAGCTGAAGACAGCCCTGAGGTCCTTGTTCTCTGTCAGCTCGTTAACCACATCCGTCAGGCTGCGGGAAGCCATCTTGAAGAAGAAAGACAGATGCCTGACAAGGCCGGTGTGAACCAGGAACTTAGCCAGCGGGAGAGGGAGAAGCTTCAGAAGAGCAAGGAACCAAACTCCATTTCCAGTTTTCTGAACACGAAAACACACGAAACACACGAGACACATGTTTTGTTTCCATAATGATCTCATTTTTATCTACCACAGAAAACACTGAATACTTCTACAGGAGAATATAAGTTTGTGAAACAGATCAGTTTGTGAAACAACCATAAGCTTGTGTGCCACGACGCCAGTCCAAGTGCACCTTGCCTTATTACTCCATAAAAAGTTATCAATAAACTAATCATTTAATGTTGTTGCTATCAATATTTGATATGCGCTCATTTCTCAGAAACTGATCACTTTCTTTTGTGGAGTAAAATAGACCAAAATGAACCAAAACACACGCCATACAACCTAAAGAATATAGTACTGCAAAAACTATCAGTTTTAAAATATTTAGCTGTGTCTGTTGGGAGAAGTTAGTTAATGGTGACAGGGTTCACACAGAAAGATAAAGAGTCTCTTAGAAAAATCCCTCTTGAGCAAAACTATTATTATATATTTCAAAAGCTCTGAATCAGAGACACAAAGACTGTTTGCAGAACTTAAAGCGATTGAAGAAGAAGGTTAATCAAGAAGTGTGACGTCCAAAAGCCCCAAGGAAAAACTGTCTCTGCAACAGCACCCCCGCTGGTGGAAAAGGGGCAAAGTAAGCTGTTTGGTTTGAATACTGCTGTGTCCTGAAATCTTGGCCCACACTTTGGTGTTTCTTTGAAAGAAAAAAAAACCAAAAAACTAAAATAGACATTTAAACAATGACTTCTTATGTAGTGTTAAATCAGCAGCATATTTATATCTTAAAACGTTGTCAAAAGACATCTGTATAATTTGTATTGAATTACCTTTTTATTTTGTTCTTAGAGTTGGATCTGCACCGTGCTGCTCAACAGCTAAGCTAATGATAGGAATAAGAAAGTGCATATAGCTAACAGGGATGAAAAAAGCGATGCGCCTTTATTTGCGTGCCAAAGGGCGAACTTTGGTGCAACTCAGTCTGTGTGAAGTTGTGTAATGTTGCAGATTAAAAAAAAAAAGAAAAAAAAAAAGAAGCTGCCTTGTGAGTCCGACCTTTGAATTACCAGCTGATTATCTGAGCAATATCAGTGACAACATCAGATGTTGGCAAATAAAAGTTCTCCGTGCTAAAGTGCAATGCATAAACACATAGTTTCCAAGAGGAAAGGTCTTCACATGCTGGAATAATGAGTAAAGGTCCACCCAATAAAATATGAGCCTAATTACTTAAAAGAATAAGTTTGCAATGCTAATAAAAGTCGTTAAATTCAAGCTGCAGATGCACAAACTAAACTGTGATTCTACCTTGGCCAGCTTCATGAACTCATCGATAGCCTTTTCCTCTCCTGGGAAACATTTCTTCAGTTCATCTGTGAAGCGAGTCCCTCCACTGTAGATGGGGTACCGGCGGCGGTTTTCTGGAGGTCCCAGCACAACGTGGTCGAATGGGTTCTCCAGAGGCTCCCACTCTAGCTGCCCATTGGTCATCTGATCCAGCATGCAACGAAACGGCTTGTGGTCCAACAGTTCACCAATGTAGTGGATTCCTGTGGGATGAATGTGTACATCACAGAAAGGGGACTTCAGATCCATTTATTGACAAAAAGTGTTTACTAAACCACAGATCATCATCGCAAAAACTGTCAAATCTTCTCTTTTCTTAAAAAACAAAACAAAACATATATTTTAATTTTAGGGAATAACAAAGGAAGACGAGCCACTGATCTCACCAACATCAAACTCAAAGCCCTTCTCGGTGAACGTGTGGCAGCATCCTCCGGCTCGGCTGTGCTGCTCCAGAACCAAGACCTTTTTTCCAACTTTTGCAAGCAGCACGGCAAGTCCGAGCCCACCAGGTCCACTGCCGATGATGACGGCATCCAGGTTCTCAGGTACTCTATTGGCCACAAAACCTAAAGAGGTGGAAAAGAACCATTCAATCACCAGCATGACTTTAGCAAAAGAATAATAAATTGGAGGATTCCAGTCATGCACTACCAATGGGAATCATTTGAAAACATCATTGGTGTCAGATTCACAAAAACCCTGGATATTCTGTTTTGCTCAGTTTCATACAATGGTGTATTTGGCCTTACGTCCATTCCAACCCCACAGATCTCATCTTATATTTATTTATATATGTTTATATATGAAGAGTGCATGAAATTAGCACAACTTGCAACTCCTTCTAGTTTCAGTTCTAAGCATTTGATTGCTGACTTATAAAAATCCACAAAGTCATCAAATATAAATAAGAATGAGTCAAACAGTTGACTTGAATACATGAAATGTAAAGACTGACTCTTGACCTGCATAACTGCGTGTGTAATTGGACCGTTCACTCACCTTGCTTCAGCACTTTATTTTTCTCTTTCTTGTCGTAAACTCTCTTCTTTAGGGGCTCACGAGTGTCCTTATCAAAGGGATTGGGCCCGCGGCCGCCGAAGACGTATTTTAATAAAAATATGACCAACGCCACACAAAAGATGCCCACAGCAATCATGACTGCGCACCTTCCCGAACCCACTCGGAACAGTCACGATTTTCATTTCCTCATTGGGTTCCATCGAAAACTCAGCAGCTCCCATCAGTACCGCCCATATAACTGACAGATGGCGAAACTGCCCAATCAGAATCTTCCTTTTGGGACGGTTATTATATTTTACGGAGCCCGGCAAGGGACATGGGAGGAAAAAAAAATAAGATGAACATTTGCGAGATCTCGCAAAACTTTGCAAAAGTTTGCGAGATCTCGCAAAACTGCAAAAGTTCTTAATTTTTTTTTCTCCCATGTCCCTTGCGGGGCTCCGTAATATTTCGACCAGTCGTTCATAGTTCCACGTGACAGCTTCCTTAAGCAAAGAAAATTACGTGTCGTATTACAAAGATTTTTTGTTTTACGTATTTATTATTTTTTAAGTTGAAATGTATTGTGTGTAGGTAGAGTGTTCGCCTCATGATCGGAAGGTCGGGGGTTCAAATCCACCTAACGGCTACCCTGAGGTACCATCTCTGCGCACTGGTTCCTCGGTGGATTGGTGGCTCCTAACTGCTTCACTGAGTGAATGGGTTCAATGCAAAGGACTAATTTCCTACTGGATTAATAAAGTGTACAATATTGTATACTTATGGGCAGCATTTACAGAAAAATATATAAGACGTGCAAATATACAATCGAGGAAAAAAGGAAGTAAAATATGTAAATAAACAGTATATACAGTTTGGGTTTCTAGAGGGAATCCTTGGAATGTGTGAGTACATGTTCAGGGAGGTTATGGCTTTGGGAAGAAACTCTTCTTTCGTCTGTGGGTCTTTGTGCTGATGCACCTGTAGCTCTTCCATGAGGGAAGCAGGTTGAACAAGTTAAAACCAGGGTGGGAACTGTCCTTGATGACGTTTGTTGCTCTGCTGAGGCAGCGGGAGGAATAAATCTGGAGTTGGAGTTCAGTTTGTACTTCCTGAGGACCCTCAGGAAGTGTAGCAGCTGTTGGGCCTTCTTGACGACCGCTGTGATGTTGTCTGTCCAGGAGATATCGGCGGAGATGAGGACACCAATGAACCAATACGTGTGGACGCTCTCCACACACTCCCCGCTGATGTATAGTGGGGCTAAGTCAGTGCTGTGCCTCCTGAAGTCAACAGTCATCTCTTTGGTTTTCTTGGTGTTCAGTGCAGGGTTGTTCTCTGAACACCATGCTGCCAACTTCAGGACTTCCTCTCTGTAGGCTGCCCCGTCTCCCTTTGAGAGGAGTCAGATGTCACCAGCTTTATTCACATAAGGCATTGTTCATTTTATTTGTAAAAGCTCCATGGCCAAAGCATAACATTTGTTATTTCAGCAGGGTACTGTACATGATACCCTACATCTCCTTGCAGTGTTGTACTTTTGTTGAACCACAGATTACATTAGCTATTTAAAAAAAAAAAAAAAGCTTCCTCAAGGCGCTTTATATTGTAAAGACCCTACAATAATGATGAAAAGTTATCTTGAAAATGAGCTGTCTCTGCCTAGCAATACGGTTTTAAAAAGTTGTCACCCCGAGACGCTAAACACGTGCCACCTTTGAAGTTATGGAATTCCTTGCTCCAATTTATCATAAAGATTTTATTAATCGTTTGATAAACACCATTTACCAAGGAAGATTGTGTGATGCGTTTCAAAGCGTCTGGAAATTATGTAAGGAAAGCTCTATCTACGACCATTTAATCAGACTTAACCAAATCCTCACAGTAATCTACACCCTCCACTCATGAAAGAAAAATCCACGTCTTTTCATTTATTTCCTGCACCATTCATTGTTTATTTGTTTTTTTTTCCATCTGTTTGCAAACAGAACCAACATTTTACAAAATATTTTAGCTGGAGCATTTCCCCAGTTATCATCCGTCCACACTGCAGGTCTTGCATGGCCAGACTGCTGTTCACAGGTCCAGTTCCAACACCCACCTACTCTACCTAATGGTATGGTCTGTGTAAGCTAAATATGATGTGTGAGGTGCAAAATTTAATGACTGTCAATAATATTGTAGACTTGTAGCAGGGAAAAGTACCTTATCAGTGATGTCACTTCATCAGATATGTAAACTTGTCTCCAACTTCTCCATTTATGGTCTGTTAGTTTGCAACATTTATATATTCAGCTTTTGACTCTTTAAGACATCCTGTGTGGTTCCCTCAAGCAAAATCTGCATGCTGAGCTTAAAAAACCCTTGACCTTAAGACTTGTATACAGTGAGAACCAAGTCTATGGATTTCTTAAGGTGGATTTTGCAACTGGAGCCTTGCGAACTTAAGGTGTCCTTATAAATTGTATCCCTGCTGATAAATGTTGATCAGAATGCCTTAAACCTCTCCATAGCAGTCCAACCTCATAGAAAATGATTGACTTTTTTTGTCTGAACTGTTAGTCTGTGTAACAGGGTTCTAGTTAGTGCAGCAAGCTGTGGAGAAGGAGAGTTAATCACGAGAAGCTCCAGAAAATAAACGTCTTCTCTGAAATTCATCTTCAAGCTTTGCTCAAATACCTCCACGACTGCCAGAACAGACTCGGATGAGCAAAGTAAAAAATGACAAAACGGTCGACAAGGAAACTCTAAAACAGAAGCCCTTATCTTGTGTACACTTTTGGTATTTATTATCTCACCTTTTCAGCCGTTTTCTCTTTAAAATATTTTTGATCATTTTGATTTATTATTATTATTTTTTTTGTCCTCTCTAAAACTTAAGGATGACAGAATTATTGTAGTTGCAAAAAGCACTTCCAACAAACAGTAGGCTCTAGTCTGGATGCGTTAGGGTGTAATTCGCAGCTATGTTTGACATTATTTACACATACGGTATGCTTTGTCACCAACAATGAGCGTTTGGTATCCAGTAACCTGTGCAAACTGTTCTTGTGAGTGTGTGTAGGGTACAATCAAGACAGCTTTCAGATGTACAGTTGTTTGGGATGGTAACTACAATGGCTTAAGGTCCATGTGATCGAGGAATGAGGGAAGAGCTGAAGACTCCCCCCTGCCTCCCTGCCTGGCAGCGGTAGTGCAGGTCAAAGTTCAAAAAGTAAAAATGGGCGGTGGGTTTCCATTCTTAAAGTAGGAGGGTCATCAGTCCATCTGTCAGGTGGCCCTTGCGATTGTGCCGTCTCCTCACCTGGTGGTGCCACTTGCTTTTTGCATTAGAAGGGATGTCACTGCAGAACCAATCCCACCTGAGAAAGAAGCAACGGAGCTGTTAGGAAAAGTCACAAATGTAGCTTCTGAAACTTTAGGAAACAGACGTTTCTGCAGGAACATCTAAGGCATCTGTAGTAGTAGTACTGCATGAGACTGGCAAAAAGGATGAAAATGTAACAGAAAAGCTAGCTGCACGACAGAAACATGAACAATTACCCTTTAAAAAATAAAATCCATCATGCCACAAACATAACTGCAATATATTTCAGTCATGTCACACAGTATATAGTGAAAAGTGTGAATCCAACTTAAGTGACAGGTTAAACAGTGTCTTGCATGAACAACCATCAAAACAAATACTTCTATGAGCAGCACACAATAATACAAGAACAATTTATAACCAAAATTAATGCAGTCAACAAGACTTTTTTTTTTTTTTAATATTTTTGGAAATTAACCTGAAACATTAAAATTCCCTAAAGGTAGTTTCATATTAGCGCCAGAGCAGAAATAATTGCCGTAAGGTAGCAGCCCAAATGTGTCCAACCTGTGGCCCTTTGCCACATCTTCTCCTGCACTCCATCCCCCATTTCCTGTCTACTCTTCACTGCAAACCGGTCACAAAAAAGGAAAAAAGTCCAAAACGAAATCTTTAAAAAGAAACCAGTCATTTCAGAAACGCACCTTTTCTGGCCCCATGCTGGGACACTTCCAATTATACAGGTAATACTGTAGATTCCCATCGCCGATGCCAAACTTAAGCTTCTCCAAGAAAGTCTTGTTTTCCATTAGATCCAGTGCATTAAAGACATCAAACCCTTTCTGAATAAAGAAACAGGAAAAATGTAATTAGATTTTTTGCGCGTAAACATGTCGGGGAACACGTTTTAAAAGATTGAACATGTACCGATTTGGCCAAGATGAGGGCATCAGACATCAGGTCGAGCAGGGTGGTGGTGGTGTGCACGTTGTAGAAGGAGTATGCCGCTTTTAGACTGCGGTGCACAGGATGATTCATAATGGTAGAAGGCAGCGTGTAGAAACTTAGGAAGTCTGTCACTTTGCCATCATTCTGTAATGAGAACAAAGTAACCCTTAGTTACTTGGAGAAAATTTTAAAGCTTTTTTTCCCCCCTCAAAGATTTTTTTCTGGATCATTCTTTACCTCTACCACGTAAGTGTCAATAATATTCTCTTGGGGCAGCAGCCAGTGTTCCACCTCTTCCTGACTCATGACTGGCACCAGGTTGAACTGGCTCAGATATTCACGGAGGAGGCGATGCACTAAAGGCACGTCCTTCTTGGTCATTGGCCGCAGACCAGAAGTCTTTGGGGCCTGAAAGAGACATGACAAGGATGAAGAAATTAAAAGACATGCTGGAAGAAGAGGCAATTTCTAAACCGACTGAAAATTTGTGTTAGTCGCCAACAACCTCTGGCAAGCGGTACAACTTCATGGTGCGCTGCATAGTCATGTTCCTGCTCAGATGGGAAAACTTCACTTCAATTAGTTTTCGAGGGTTCAAAGAGCGATGCCAGTACCTGCACGAAGGAAACGTCATTAAGTACCAATTGATGCAGTGAAAGAAATCCAACCCTAGGGCTTGGGGTTAGAAAATTTCCCCGTCACACCCACCTGCATGTGCCCACAGGTTTGGGCAGTACCACTCCAGCAGTATACACCGCCTGAAAGATTCCCTGCAGGTTGACCCGTCTGGTGATCTCTCTGATCAGAACTGGAGCGACTCGTTTGGAACGAAGCTTCTTGTGGACGCAGAGGAAATTAATCTCAACCATTTTCTTCTCTCTAAAGCAGAAGAAAAGCAATCATGAAGCATGTATTTATTTTATTGAATAATACACTGAATACAATCAATTAGAAATACTAGTCATAGGCCAGTAATTT
>VURO01050013.1:1770-20204 GCA_015108175.1 Pelvicachromis taeniatus | reverse complement strand
CAGGCGGTGGTTTTTAGACTGAGGTGAAAAGACGGTGCGTTTACTTACAGAGCTCCAAAACGTATTCCAACAGTTCACAAATAATGCAGTTCCCAATTGTGCTCCTCCTTTGCTCCCGAGTGTCTCCTTGTCTGTGGTAGCCCAGTGCATGAGTGGTGCTCCCCGAAACTTCTCTCCGCCCGACTCTCCAGGAGAGGAAGTAAAAGAGCAGAAAATCACAGTTAGCAGGTTCGCTAGCTGACAGTTCCAGTTCAGTGTAATAATCCCACTTCGATGGATCCAGCTTAAATGCCGCTGGTCGTAGATGACGGCTGATTGGAAACAGCTGGCCGAGTGACAAGACACGGGAGGACCGACGACTGGGACTTCCGGCTCGAAGGTCTATTTGTCGTGACATGTTTTCAAACTGGCATTTATTAGAAACGGACATCAGTAAGAGACAGGCCATTAATGGAAGATATACAGTATGTTTTATAACTAGCATGAAAGTTTGGAGCCTTCACGTTGAAAGGCATCTGTTGAAAGGCATCTGCTTTCATGTATTTCTGATGTGTTGTGTGTTGCTTTAAGAAAGCTTCTGTGATGCAGTAGCTGCGTCAGTCCTGCAAGTTTCCTGAAACTTCTTACCAGCAGCCCTGTCACCAACGTCTTTTAGATAAAATTACAGCTTAGATAGGATGCAGGGGTTTAGTGTGAGTAAGCTTCTTGCAAACAGTAATCATCACTTTATGTGTCATCATCTGAATATTCAAAAGAATAGTAGGTGGAATTATAATCACCACTTCAAGAGTATTGTAAACACAATGAAAATCTGCCCGCCCTCACAGTGATATTGATTTGTTAACTCAAAAAGAAAGCATAATGATGAGTTCTACTCCCCTGTGTCTTCTACTCCACTGTTTTCCAGTGATGACTCACTTTAGACTGATTTTTTTTCTGTTTTTTGAATGCTGCATAACATTTCTTTACACTTTTTGCCTTGCAGAATCAACATATCGTCATCAAGCCAATATTGATGACGAGGCCGTCACCATGGAGATACTGGACACTGCAGGCCAGGTGAGACAATTTGTCAGGTACCTCTTTCCAACAATTAAACTACCATATTGCTGTTTTTGATTACACGGGGTAGGCTCTGGTTTTTAGATGTTTGCACAGTTGCAGAGGCCTAGAAAACAGTTGGCAACTGAGAAAACTATTCCAAAGTAAAAGTCATCGCTGAAACCAACAACTTTCAAATGATGTAACTTTTTTACTTTGGAGAAAGTGTTTGCAACTTCCAGAAACAATTCAACAACCAGCCATGTAATACGCAAACCCTGTGACAGGTGTTTGACTGGAGTTTTAGCAGCTGATTTTAAAGACACCCAGCAACCTCTGGAAATCACTTACCTACTGGGTGGGCAATACACATATTTTTTCTCAGTGACAGATGGTTGCTGGGAGTCTCCAACCAGTCTCTAGGACTTTGAGACTGTGACAAAGTCTTTGTAACAATACAAGCATTTATCCATCCCAAAAAGTTGATTGTGTTCATCTGGACGTAGCGTTTTCAGTGGGAGAAACATTTCATCATCATCCAATGACTGCAGGTTTCCAACCTTATAAACAGCACATTTGCATAATGACTGAAACTAGCCCCACTGAAGGAACAATGGGCTGGGAGGTGGTTCCTTGACCTTAGCCACTTCCGTCTTATCCACAGTCGTCCTTATGCCAACTAACCAAGTGTCTGTAAAATAAATAAGTCTTTCTGCATCATTCATTTTTACAGTTATGTTTCTCTGTGCAAAAAGTAAGTTTACATGCCCACTGTCTATGTCGACTAAAGTGTTTGTCAAGTATTTTTCAACTCTGAACTGTACTTTAATTAAAGATGAATGTGATTGTGACTGAAATAGAGGGAAAAAAAACATCATTCAGTTAACTTGTCCTCTGATTATTCAGGTTTTATAAAGACATATTCAACACTTGTTTGAAGAATTGTTTGGCTGGATGTGAGAGCTGATGGCACTTAAAGATGGTAATTTCCTGGAGTATAATAGAAGTATTGCCAGGTTGTGACCATGAGGGAGAGCTTGCGTAAGTCTTTGGGCTGAAGATAAATATGCTGCATTGCTGCGTAGGTGTTCTGCTGGCGGCTGATTTCCCCTGCGACACTTTAGCCAAGCCATCTTTCTCTCTTGCTCTATTTTCAATGTAGTCTATTTTCAGCTGGCATTAGGATGAGGTCTGAATGTTTCCAGACACGACTGCAGTGAATGTCAGGCCTCTCACGGCTATGATTGTATCAAAGCATTGTGCTAACTCTCGTGATTTGTGGAGGTGGAGTCTTCCCTGATAGCTCATAACTTACAAGTTCAGAAGGTGGTCAGGTTCACAACTCTCATCTGTCCTCTGGAGGAGGAATGCAGTAGTTAAAGTACTTTTCTGGCGTGTGTTACAAGAAAATTACATAATTAAAAAATGTCCTTCCAACAAAATCATTCCTACCAAACAATGGAAGCAAATCTAAAAGTCAAAATCCAATAAATTTGTCTTTCAGAAATGAATATTTATCAAATCTTTGTAATGTTTTCACCATACTGTATCAGATATATATTGTTTGTATATTATAGAAATGCAAAACATTTTTTCCTATTTAAGGGTTTATAATATATTTTGTTTCCGAAAAATGTGTCCATTATTTGATAAAGGGGTCAACTTCCTCTGTCAGTAACTATGAGATCAGCACATGGTCGAGTGTTTGCATTCTGGCTGCAGAATTCAGTTTACGGCTTAAGAGGGTGTGGCAGAGCACAAAGATAATGTTAGGAACTAAAGAACATGATTCTATGACACTGATTGTTTAAGATCAGGAAGAACTACACGTTTTTTTTATGTTTAAACACAAAAAGACTTAAAAATGTATACGCACATTAAACATGCCAACGGAAATAGGAAAAAACACAACGGAAATGTTTCTGAGGAGACAATAACCTGACGGACCATTTTTTTGTATTTTAAATTCGTGACGGTGTTACCGTATTTTCCGGACTACAAAGCGCACCTGAATATTAGCCGCACACTTGAAAAAAATCATATTTTGTTCATACATTAGCCGCACCAGACTAAAAGCCGCAGGTGCGCTAGCGGGCTAGTAACGCTAGCGGGCTAGTAGCACTAGCGGGCTAGTAGCGCTAGTGGGCTAGTAGCGCCAGCGGGCTAGTAGCGCTAGCGGGCGGGCTAGTAATTCGTACAGCACTACTTTGGCTGGCGGACGGACATGTGACCAACATATCACTCTTTTCCGTGTCTGATCACATGCCTTTCCGCCAGGCAAAATGGCGGAACAAACCAAAACAAATCCTCTTACGATGTCACAAAAATCATGAAAAAGCCTTAGAAAAGCGACAATAAGCCGCAGGGTTCAAAGCTTGTGCAAAAAGTAGCGGCTTATAGTCCGGAAATTACGGTACATGTATTCCGTTACTCCCCAACACTGCAAACATATCTGTAGTATTATAGGAATCATGAGACTACAACACATTTACCTCTCCCCCACTTCTTTGAAGAGTCTCCTAGTCCCAGCGCAATGGTTAGCATGTTTTGGTTCATGCAACTGGTCCGTCGGGTTATTGTCTCCCCAGAAACATTTCCGTTGTGTTTTGTGTGCTTTTGCAGCATTTTTCTTTTGCACGTGTTTTATGAAGTTGCAGTCCGTTTGGCCTCTCAGGGCCACCGTAGTTTTCTTTCTTTTTGAGAGAGAAATGACATTATACACATAAATCAACAAACAGGATAATGCTGGTATGACTTTAACAGCTTTCTTTCACCCAAAGGTAAAAGCAGCACATCTGAAATTCTCCAGCTGCTCTGTCTGTTATATTTACCTGAGGTTTTCCTTGGTTGGTGTTTAATGGTAATTTTACATTTAAAAAAAAAACATAATAAATGGTTTTTATTTTATTTTATTTTGATTTTTCTTTTTTACTTTTAGACAGTGATGGGCTTTCCAGTGTTTTTATGAAACCAGTTGTCTGTTTCAGCTCTTTCAGCTCTCCTCTTCTAACTTTAGCATTTCTTAAATGTCAAACTATCCAGCTGAGAGTCTGCAAAACTCAGAATTATCAGTTTCAGCCCTGTATATCGTGTCTTCTTCTCAGGAGGACATCCAGCAGAGGGAGGGTCACATGCGGTGGGGTGATGGCTTCGTCCTCGTGTACGACATCACGGATCGGGGAAGCTTTGAGGAGGTGGGGCCACTCCGAAGCCTCCTAGAGGAGGTGAAGAAACCGAAGAATGTTCCTCTGGTTCTGGTGGGCAACAAGTCTGACCTGGACCACGTCCGGCAAGTCGGCACAGAGGAAGGAGAGCGACTGGCAGCTGAAATGGCGTGCGCCTTCTACGAATGCTCTGCCTGTGCCGACGAGGGCGGCGCTGTGGCCGAGGCCTTCCACGAGCTCTGCAGAGAGGTGAGACGCCGCAAGGCTGTTCAGGGAAAAGCCAGACGCCGCAGCTCCACCACTCATGTCAAACAAGCCATCAACAAGATGCTGACCAAGATCAGCAGCTAGGGAAGAGCCGTGCTACCGCCTGATGCCAGGAACAAAAGTAGTTTTTCTCGCTGAAATGTTTCGGACCGTCAGTGGACGATAACTGATTTAAGTGTGAAATGTTTTCCTCTGTTATTCTCTCATCGTTATCCGATATCTTTTCACGCTGTCAGAGACGGCTAATGACGCTTGGCTTGGGAGCCACAAAAGATGATTTCTCATTGAAGCATTGAAATTCTTTTGGATTGAAATGACACATTGGTGAGTCATGTTGGCTAAGATCACAAAGGATCAGGAATATAGCAAGGTTCTTCAATGTCTTCATCATCAAATAATCTGACATACTAAACAAACCAGAGCGTATCCAGAAAATGATGCACGCAATCTGTCCTATTTAACACACAGGGAATCTAAAACTTTGACATTGCAATAGTAAGATTTAGAGTTTCCTGTATACCGTATATCTTCCATTAGTAGCCTGTCTCTTTTAAACGCCGATTTCTAATAAACGTCGGTTTGAAAACATGTCACGACAAATAGACGCTGGTCTCCAAAAGTAGCCGGGCGACCTTCGACCCGGAAGTCCCTTTGCGCTGTCCTCTCATCACTCTGCCAGCTGTTTCCAATTAGCCGTCATCTACGACCAGCAGCATTTAAGCTGGATGCAGCGACCATCGAAGTGGGATTATTACACTGAACTGGAACTGTTGGCTAGCAAACCTGCTAACTGTGATTTTCTGCTCTTTTACTTCCTCTCCTGGCGAGTCGGGCGGAGAGAGGTTTCGGGGAGCACCACTCGTGCACTGGACTACCACAGACAAGGAGACACTCGGGAGCAAAGGAGGAGCACAATTGGGAACTGCATTATTTGTGAACTGTTGGAATACATTTTGTAGCACTGTAAGTAAACGCACCTCAGTCTAAAAACCGCGCCTGGGTCCTCTTTCCCTCTCACCTCCATGACAATTCTGTCTGAGAAGGGAATAAGAGCCGGTCTCCAACAACCGCCGGTCTCTTTTAAACACCAGGCTCGCCGGATAATTTTTTGAATAAGCGCCCGGGCTGCTATTGGAAGATATACGGTATATCTGATGTGTAGGGGGGTTGTTAGCAGCGGTCAAAGAACGTCACCTATTAGATAAATGTAGTTCCACTATGTTTCACTCATGTCAGTTCCAGACGGATCTACAAAGCTGTCCGTGTCGGTCTTGGAAGCGCTCCTTGTGATCAAGTCTACTATGTTCCTTTGACATTAGCTGCCAGGGTGTGTGTTTGTCCACGACTCGTGAACTGAACATTTTTCCCTCAACCGCAGGTTTGGACCATCTTAAAGCTAATATGCATACAATATGTGTTGTTTTCTCTAAACAAAAGGAAGCAACATCACATTCCTGGGATGTGCTTCATGGCTATAATGTTTATACTGTAAACTACAGCATGTTCGACAGAATATATAGCCTCAAGCCCTGCTGTGTCTTAGCTGTGTACAGAACCAAGAGTCATCTATAATAAATATACTGTAATTGTAGAAATGTGATATCTATGTGAACGTCTCTGATCAAACTAATCAGCTGTGCACTTATAATAAAAGACTGATATATCTCTCCAGTTTTTCCTGTTGGTCATAATTAATGCAAACGTCCTCAGTGGCTGCAGAACATTCAACAGAAGCACTTAAACAAAGTTTCAAATAATCATGACTGTGACTGCTGATGATGCTTCCAAGCAGATCATTAAAAGTCACATTTACATATTAGTCTGCAAATACGAAATCCTCCTTTGTTCAAATTATGAAATATTCAAATGAGGAAAGCCCGTATCAGCTGCGATCAAAGGGGGTAGAGACGTCGCTGATAGCTGACATCTGTGAAAGCCATGAATTTTAAATAAAAGATATGAACTCGTCCAGTTCCAGTAGTTTCCACAGTGAGTCTCTTTCATCAGAAGGAAGCCTTCCCACTGTCCACCACAGCTCTTACTTTGCTGCTGTATTGCAGACCCTGGTTCTGGTTCGTGGCCCACGTGGTTAACACTCCTGGTCTAAGTATAAATCTAATTATGGTTGTATGGTAAATAACTAGCTACAGTAGCTTAAATTAGTAGGCTTAGTTCATGGATACCATGTATGTGAACAATTTGTGGCACTTTTCTTTTTATGCAAATGCAAATTCAGCAATTCCAACATCACTGCAACTAGGCAACAGAATATAAACCACTGAAACTCAGTGTCTCAGTTTGGATACTTCTGTTAGCGCGCTTTTAATCTATAATATGCATTTCCTTGTGTCGTACATGTAATGTGTAAATTTACAGGCAAGCTCATTGCCTGTAAATTCAGGCAAGGAGCTTGCCTGAATATTCAGCTGCTGTTAGCTAGAACTGGCGTTATTGGCAGTTCAACAGGCTGCACATTGTTTGGTGCACACTTCCATTGTGGTATGTAGCCCAGGTGGCAGTCACTGAGGCTATGAGGTGTTTCATACTTAACATTTTAACTCTTTCTTTTGCACACCATCTGATACTTGCAAATTATCCATAGCCATGCTGAACTTCACCCACCACATATGCAATCTAAGCTTCAGGTGTAACAAAGCGAGTATAACATTTGAGAACTGCCGCTTCTGCTCTACGCCTCACACTTACCAGTCAAATTGCAGTTTTCATTCATTTCTTTTCAGATTTTGACATTTTGTATGTAAAATATAATTTCTTTTTGTACTATTAGACATTTACTGTAATGATTTTGCTTTATTTTATTAGACTTGGGTGGAATGTTGCCATGGTTAGTGCATTAATTCTTGATTTGTGTGTTTATGAGGGCGCAGTGACCTTCACTGTTCATCACCTAATCAGTCCATCCATGATGTTGTGTCACGCTCACTGCTGCCTAGATGTAAACTGGGGCTTTTCAGCTCTTTGTTTCAGCAGTTATAACACATTCTTATACCTGCTTTTTTAAACCCTAACTTCTACATTATAAATGACCATGTCTAAAAGCTCTTCTTTCACATGCGGCATAGCAGCCGAGAAGCTCAAAGTCAACACATTTCTGACATTGTCGTGCGTTAAAAAAGGAAACTTCTCACTGAGCACGCTCTGTTAAACAGACAGACTGTGAATGAAGCAGAAAGGAGTGGTCCAACGCTCTGGCAGATAATTACTACAATGGGAAATCTCATAATAACCCAGGAAAGGAGCCACAGGGTTCCTCCTCATCCTCACCAGCTGGAGAAAAGAGCAGTTTACGGGTTTGCCATCCCTGCTGTTTACATTACGAGCCATATTTAGTTTCAGTTATCAGTTTGCTCAGATTACAAATTACTTTTAATTTAGTGATTGAAGGTCATACTTTACTGTGAACTGGGACAGTGCATTAATCAGACTTA
The DNA here is from genome assembly GCA_015108175.1 of Pelvicachromis taeniatus. Lineage (NCBI taxonomy): Eukaryota > Metazoa > Chordata > Actinopteri > Cichliformes > Cichlidae > Pelvicachromis > Pelvicachromis taeniatus. Next base: position 12,283 of record VURO01050013.1, on the reverse strand, counting down.
TGTCCACGGTAAAGCACAGGAGCAGTCAGTGCTGATTTGGTGTTGATCTGCAATGATCTAATGCAGTGGTTCAAACTTTTGTTTTTTTGAAGCTGTGGATGCTAAAATCTATCATAAAGCTCAGGGAAATCATTAATGAGGAAACTGAGCTATGGATCAGCAAATAAGCTTTCAAACATCATTTTTTCCAGGATGCTTTCAGTAGGGTGCAGAGGGGGAACTAAGAGCAAAGCAGGTGTGGCCCCCGAAGGAAATCGCAATATCTGATCATAAATAAACAACACACACAGTAGAAAAATGGCAAACACAGCACACATTGGGGACAAATCTTTTGCCAGCAAATGGAGAGCTGCTTCTTGTGCTGCTTCACAAAGCTCAGTGAAGCTAACTGTGGAGGCAGTGAAATGAACCTGTGGGATAAATGTGACACCTCGTCACGCAGCACTCGGGAACTTCCACGCCAAAGGAAGCACAGCGGAGACGAGGAGCAGGGTACAGCGGAAGTTTTTAAAGTATAGAAAGATATTTTAACAATAGCTTTGCTCTTCAGCACTGTGGAAACCAGTTCTCCTCTGTAGGAAAACAAAATGATGATGATGATGATGATTCATCTTTCTCCTTGGTGTCTGCTGGGGGCAGGGGGACGCCCACTACAACTGTGATTTCTGCTCGTTAACGAGCTGTCGATGCTCCTGACACACGAGAATATGGTGTAAATATAATTTAAAGGCCGCAATTTGATCATTTCAGGTCCTTTGACAGTCACAACAAAGGGTGCTCCTCCTGTTTCCATAGGGACGACTTCATTATCCAATCAGGGTCATGTGCAGACAGCTGAGTGTTTAAATATGATTAAGGTCGAGGTTTTTATGTCATGTAGGAAACAAAAGTAATGCTCAGTTATCACTTAACAGTATATGAGGAAACTGACCATTTTTGATTACAGGATAACATTTCTTTGTTTGTAATGTTTTTAAATTTCAAAACCTCCATGTTACATTAAGCTACTTGTCACAACAGAAAAAGCATGTGCGAAGTTAGCTAATTAATCTGTAAGGCAGTAATCCCAAACCTGTTTGTAAGTCGCTCTAACTTTATGTAACCACACTGAGTACATACGCAGTGCACGGCGCCCTGAACAATCTGGCCCAGGCTCTGCCAGCATCAGTGTGCAGCTAACTGGCCCCTACGGCAGCAGAATATCCCAAAATCCACAAAACCTCCTAAAACCCAGTTAATAATGGTGATATGAATACAGCTAACAGGCAGTGATGAGACCAGAGACATTGTTGGCGCTAACTCGAGCTTGTTAAAAGAATTATGAAACAGAAAACAGATTTGATTGGTGTCTCAATACAGTTTTACGTCCTACTGACCAGAAAGCCAAAAGATAAAAGTTGTTGAAAATGCTCATTTCAAAATAGACACACTCGTGTGCAAAGGGACTTTAATAGTACTCATTAGAAAAACATACAGAATATAATTCAATTCAATTCAAATTTATTTATATAGCGCCAAATCACAAAATCAGTCACCTCAAGGCGCTTTACATTGTAAGGTAGACCCTACAATAATACATAGAGTGAAAAACCCAACAATCATATGACCCCCTATGAACAAGCACTTTGGCGACAGTGGGAAGGAAAAACTCCCTTTTAACAGGAAGAAACCTCCGGCAGAACCAGGCTCAGGGAGGGGCGGGGCCATCTGCTGCCACCGGTTGGGGTGAAAGAAGGAAGACAGGATAGAGACATGCTGACTGAAAAGGAAAAACTCAATGCATCATGGGAGTCCCCCAGCAGTCTGAACCTATCGCAGCATAACTAAGGGAGGATTCAGGGTCACCTGATCCAGCCCTAACTATATGCTTTAGCAAAAAGGAAAGGAAAAAGGAAATTCCCAGGCGTCTGCCTCTGTGCGCCCCTAACTAATTAAAAGCTAAGGTAAACCATTGGAAACTGTCCTCTGGAGGTAAAAGTGTAAAACAGCTTTACAAAGGCAGGCGAGGTTTAACAGTGACTCAACACACTTTACGTAACTCGTTTTGTTTTTCACTTTAGTTGTCTTTGTTGCACATTGTGTTACTGATCACTAATTGCCCAATGCACAAGCCAGACACTTGCTCAGTCAGTGGACAACAAAGCAGCAGTGGTTCACAGACTGCTCTTTAGCAGAGGACACTTCAGATACCGGATAAAACTACAGATGGAAGAATTATTATACAAACTAATTGTACATTTCCGATACTGATTGCATTCAGCAAAAACTCTTGGAAAGCATGCTTATCGTGCTGCTCATATCTCTGGAGGGAATCAGCCATCTCCAGGGTGAAAATAACTCCCATATCCTATATCCGATATCTCCATACATCCTGTTTAGATATGCAATCATGGGGAAAATGAGCTCTGCAGTGATTTGGCACATGCTTATAAAACAAAATAGATGTACACTGCATTGATGAGACGCAACAGATTATAATTTATTACATGAATCAATTACAAATCAGTAGAAGTGAGTTCGGACGTTCAGATGTTATTTTCATGAGCGTGTTTGGTAGCAGACGTGCTCCCCTGACCTTGGTGATTAAATTTTCCTTCACAAAGTGGAGAGGGAAGAAAAAAAACACACGATAGTTTCACAGTGGAGGAAATGAAAGGCGTGCAGAGAGGGGTAATGTTCCCTCTGTAAACAAATCAGCTCTTCAAAGCTCTCTTTTCTCTTCTCGTCTCTTCAGTCTCATGGAAATACCCTGTGATTCCTCTGAGAGCGGGTTGGTGACACACTGACACGGTGTTTAACTTAAACTTTAAAGAGTTTATTTCTAAAAGTGACATACAGCACGTCCGCTTTAAAGAAGAAAAACGTCATCAACTCAGATGTTTTTCAAATGTTGCATGTCGCGAAACTGTAATATGAATTAAATGCGCTGTTTATTCTGATACAACACAATAGAAAAATTATTACCGTATATCTTCCAATTGTAGCCCCGGCGTTTATTCAAAAAAATTATCTGACCGGTTTGCCGTTTAAAAGAGACCGGCGTTTGTTGGAGACCGGCTGTTATTTGCTTCTTGGAATTGTCGCGGAAGTGAGAGGGAAAGAGGACCCGTGGTTTTTAGACTGAGGTGAAAAGACAGTGCGTTTACTTACAGTGCTCCAAAACGTATTCCAACAGTTCACAAATAATGCCCGACTCTCCAGGAGAGGACGTAAAAGACCAGAAAATCACAGTTAGCAGGTTCACTAGCCGACAGTTCCAGTTCAGTGTAATAATCCCACTTTGATGGTCGCTGCATCCAGCTTAAATGCTGCTGGTCGTAGATGACGGCTGACTGGAAACAGCTGGCCGAGTGATGATCAGGAGGACCGACGACAGCGTAGAGGGTTTTTTTTTTTTGAGCAACGTTCCAGTCACACTCCATACCAGCCATATTCAGTTGTTTGCCAACCGCCAATAAAATTTAAAAAGAAGAAGAAGACGACAGCGCGGCGTGACTTCCGGGTCGAAGGTCGTCCGGCTCCTATTGGAGACCGGCGTCTATTTGTCGTGACATGTTTTCAAACCGGCGTATATTAGAAGAGACAGGCTACTAATGGAAGATATACGGTATATGGTTTTTAACAGGTGTTAAAATTAGGTTAATATAATGTCAGGTTAACAACAACATGTGACACGTTACACTGTGCTTTTTAATTTAACAAACATAAAAGCATAATCCAGGCGTGAACTGCTTTCGTAGAAATTTAGAGAGCAAGTGACAACCAAGCGTTGCTAATCAAATCTATTTGATCAGGTGATCATCAACAAGTGTGAGCGGCTCTATAAAAGCAGACTTTTATGGCAGTTTGCTTGAACATCAATCAGCTGTCTGTCAGCACAATCCAAAGGAGGAAAGGCATCAGCAATGATCTCAGAGAGGCATTTATCTGAGATGGGTTAAAAGGCCATTACCAAACAGTTTGCAGTGCATGCTTCTCTACAGTGGGAAAGGTCATTCACAAGTGGGAAACGTTCAAGACAGTTGCCCTCCTTCCCAGGAGCAGATATCCCAGGAAATTCACCCCAAGGTCAGATCAAACAATGCCCAGAGGAACTGCAACAAAACCTCCAAGAGCTGCATCTCAGACTCTACGAACCTCAGATTGTTAAATATTAAAGTTCATGACAGTACAATTAAAAAACGAGTAAATGTGTAATGCTTGGTTGAAAGAGTTATGAGGAAAGAACCTCTCCTCTACAAAAAGAACACAGCAGCAGACGTTAGCTTTGCAAAGTTGGATTTTAACAACAATAACATTTCTGGAAAGTGAAGCTATTTGGCCATAATGCAAAGAGCCACATGTGATGAATACCAAACCTGTCAAGCACGATGGTGGAGGAGTGATGAGTTGGGCTTGGTCATCTTGCAGTCATTGAGTCGACCACAAACTCCTCTGTATACCAGAGTATTCTACACTCAAAGCACAGCAGCAAATCTATAACAAATTAGCAAGCTGTTGCAATCGCTCAGTCAAACCTGAGAGCACATGAGACAACTGTGGATAAATTAATGCCCAACTTTAATGAACGTTGTAAAGAAGAGTTGGCCAATGTCTTTTGACAGAGTGGTGCACCTTCCCTCCAGAAAGAGGAGTTAGGGTTAGAGAATCACTGGAAAGTAGCATGAAGCTACAGGAGGCTTTGCCTACACTTTACAAAGAGCTTTTCTCTTTGTCACCTGCCTCTAAGTCAGTTAAATGACCTTTGAAAGTGACAGAAACACACCTGTGAGTGTGGATGTGTACTTTTGATTAGCAACCATTTAACCTCTCCTGCTTTCCACAAACCACCACTACCTGCTCGTCCTTCTTTCTTGCGTTATGCCTTAGCTGTAAAAACAATTCAAACTCCAGCTCAGGAAGTGGGTAAAACTGGTCTTGCACTGATGGTTTGTTCAGTTTCTTGTCCAAATCTATGAACGTGCCAGACACGGGGTTCAGATTTCCTCCCGATGATTTGGTCTATTGTTTTATTTCCCATGTCAGTTTATTATAATGAAAGTGATGTCAATGATGTACAGCTCAGTGATATGAACAATCCTTTCTGACTGCAGAATCACGGAAACGTCAGCAGTGGAGATACAACAAAGTCTGGAGACAAGAGTAGAGGACTTCCTCTACTGTGCTTTATGAAGCATTGCAGTTGCCATGACAACCAAGGCCTTTCCTTGTTTTAAAGAGATTCACTATGGTGACCGAGGCATTGTTGTGCTGTGGGCATGTCTGAGAGGATACAAGAGGGTTTCTCACATATATACTCAAGTTTGCAAATACAGTCCTGTGGCTTTAATGTGACCACAGGACACATTAGAGGCGCATGGGCGCACGTCCACCTACACACATGTGTTCAGACGGGTTACATGATGTCCAACCGTAACAGGTTGGACAACTGAATAAAACAGACTGATGGTTAAATATAGACGGAGCACTCCACCCTTTAAGATCAATGCCCTCTTTCCTGCTTTCACATTTCCCAGCATTGGACACACCATTTTGGACACGGCATGTGTCCAAAATGTTCACAATCCACTATAAAGGTGCACTGTGTGAGTGAATTGGAGTGAATTTGGGAGTGATTTCAGACATTGACGAGTATTTATCTCAAGCAACTGCAGAAGTGACAAAAACTGCAGTTCCTCAGTTTGCCACTTGAGGCTGTTTCCAAAATTGAGTCATTCCTTTGACTCCTTTTAAAAGGTCCAACTTTAGGCAGGAAACTGAGGGTTAAAACGGTGCATTTCAATTACACCATCTTTTTCTCATTGGTGCTTTTTGAAACATTTATTGCACATTTCAGTCAAATAGAACTAATTAGCAGGCATTAATGCAATGCCCTCACAGTAAATGCATACACCTAGCTAACCTAGCTAGATTGTTATTAATCTCTGGCTCTCTTCCACAGCATGTCTCTATCCTGTCTTCCTTCTTTCACCCCAACCGGTCGCAGCAGATGGCCCCGCCCCTCCCTGAGCCTGGTCCTGCCGGAGGTTTCTTCCTGTTAAAAGGGAGTTTTTCCTTCCCACTTTCGCCAAAGTGCTTGCTCATAGGGGGTCATATGATTGTTGGGTTTTTCACTGTATGTATTATTGTAGGGTCTACCTTACAATGTAAAGCGCCTTGAGGCGACTGTTGTTATGATTTGGCGCTATATAAATAACATTGAATTGAATTGAATTGAATTGAATTGAATTGAATTGAATGTGCATCTCTCAGTTCTCCATGGCCTCTCCAGTTGCTGCAGAATGCAGCTGTAATACTGCTAACAAAAACTAGCTGGCGCTCACAATATCACCCCTATTCACCTTCACTTCACAGGCTTGCAGTGAAGTTCAGAATCCTTTTAAAAATATTTTTTTTAACAGCACTACATAAACAGCCCCCTGCTTATATATCACCATAGCTACTGAGATCTTATCACTGCATCCAAGTGTGTGCATCAGAATGAATGTGGGAGCCTGTGGTTGTTTATGTGTTTGTATGTACACTTGTCTTTACACCTATCTTTAACGTATGGCTTTTTTCAAATGGTGAAGTAATCCTCTAACCTTGTTAGCTCATTCTAACCCTGTGTTTTGAAAATTACTATACAAACAAAGTTATTATAAAGTTAATTCTTCCTTTATCTGTAACATGTGTTGACCATAACAAACAAATATGAATTGCATGTAGGTGTAGGTAGGAGTATTAAACTACCTACATGCATGCATACTTGTGTTTGTTAGTATTTTTACTAAATCAGTGGCAATCTTTTGATTTTATTTGTTGCATTAGAAAGAAATATTTAATTTATCCCATATTTGGGAAATTATTTATTTATTTATAGTAGTTGAAATGAGTAATAATGATGATGATAAGAAGATCCCATTTCCTGTATCTGTGGCAGCAGCATTCATTCTGTTAGAGAAAGTGCTCCATAGTGTTCAGTGATCTCTCCTTCAGTTTCTAAAGTATCCAGTTTGCAGCCAATCACAAGGGCAGCCTTCCTAAGTTTAAACACTGTGTTGGTGTCCTCAGCTTTTATGCTGTAGTATGCTACACTTTCCACAAGTGAGTGATAGAAAATCTCCATCACTTTATTGCACACAATAAAAGATCTCGTCCCATTATTGTATGCAGCTTCTTAGCAGGTCATCCAGTGCTGTTTGTGAGACAGTTAGCTGTCTTCTTCTTCCAAAGTTGATCACAGTCTTAATCACCATCAGAATAAGATGATTCCTCTGCAAAAGACTAATGTTCTTCCTTCTGCCCACCACTGATTCACTGCAGAATGTCTCAGTATTTCTACTGGGGGCAGGAGCCAAGGGTGCTGCATGTCCTCATGGCCTCATCCAACTCAGTTATTTATGCTCATCTACACCCCCCACCCCGCCATGCACAAACTCTCTGGCAGTGTGGTGCTTGTGAATTGTTGTCTAAATGACAGCAGCTGTGAGAGTCTCTCAAGTCAGCCTGACTGATGTCTTTGCTAAGGATGCTCCCAGATTTCAATAACAGTGTCACTGAGAATTTATCGTCTTCATTCCCCATTCAGGATATTTCTACACGTCTTAAATTTCCAGGAGATTGACAGACTGCTGACAAATTGTATCGTGCAACACAAACAGTGCCCTCCGTAATGTCTGGCACAAGGTTTTGCCTCTGTACACTAAAACAATGGACTGTAAAACCAACAGATCCTTCTTTCTACTTTTATTCAAAGGGTTTTACAAAAAACTTTGCCTCAACTGTTTAGTAATAAAGCAATTTTTATACAGTCACCAAGGTCACAATCAATGTGAGACGTGACTGACAAGCAGTGTGACGGTCAGCTGAGGCCTTCTCTCTTGTTATTTCATGACATATAAAGAAGACATAATATCTGATGTGGAGTCAAAGTGTTGAACTTGTATTTTATAACTTTTTACTGTAATTTTATTCTGTTAGTGCACATGAGGCAGAACATCATTAGGCTGAGAAACCTGCTCAGAAATAGCAAAAGGCCTGGAAGACCACAGAAGAAAACAAGAGAATATGATGTTGTGATGTTGTTAGATGTTTTTATGGAAAACATCTAAAAGAGCGTGCACATTCTGCAAACAAACAATGTTGATGACATGTAGAGGAAGCCAAGGTTAAATTGTACCAGAGGAGAAAATCTCACGCTCCAAAGCGTAGCACCTTATCTGGGGAGGAGGGCGTGTTATGGCATGGGTAAGCATGGCTGCCAGTTGAGCTGGGCTACCACTGTTTATTGACCATGTGACTGCACAGAGAAGTAGTAGTAATTAGTCATAATTGTACAGGACTACACTCTGCTAAATTCACCCAAATGCTGCAAAACTGATAGGACTGGGCTTCAATAATGATCCAACGCTTACCGCAGAAGCAAACGTAGAGTTTCTCCTGGGAAAGAAAGGACATATCAGTGAGCTCAGCCTAGCAGAGCATGCTTTTCAGTTATTAAACAGAAAATGGTAAAAAACAAAAACAAACCACAAACAGACAGCAAATGAAGACACACACTGGATTTGGGGCTAATCATCCTTTCTTAATCAAGAATAGCATTTTCAGTGGGAATAGTGTCTGATGGCCTGTTGGTTTGATGAATGATCATTTAGGTTTGGTTTCATCATCTAAGTCACATCCATTCATTTTCACAGATTTCAACCCAATGTGAGAAGAATCTTATCAGGATAGGTTCCATAGGTGTTCTTCACTGAGTACAGGTTAACAAGCTACCTGGTCAATCATAAAGACAGAGCACACTCATTAGCAGCGAATTCACCAGAACACTGGTTACACTGTTACACTGTCACATGCAGCCATCTGAGAATCACACAGCATTTGTAATAGAGAGGTTTTAGAGTCACTCATTTACATTCTCACACATAGTTTTGAAAAGACATATAAAATTGGAGGGCTGCAAACCTTTAAGAGACGAATGCCTGTAAGCTCTAGTCTACCAAAGCTTACAGACGTAAAGCTCGTGTCACTTGCAGTTATGGAGTTTGTCCCTTCCAGCACTTTCTAGTGCACACTGTTGATGTGATTCTTCAATGCTGCCTAGTTGGCAGGCCAGCACAAATTGTCCATGCCCATAATGGGACAGCTCTGTCTGCAGCAGTCCTGGGTGGGCCATGCTTAACAGGATAATCTCCACAACAGGCTTAGCCCTTTGTTTCTCCTCAAAGGATCTTTGAAAGGAAAATATCCATCTGAGGATTTATGAGTTAACCTTCAGACAAAACAGACAAGTGACCTGACCACAGACCAGTATCTGTATTTTATTATACAGCCTTTTGCTTTTTGAGCTTTCTCGGTGAGTGCCTTTGATGCATCATTTAGATGTCTCTCTCTCTCTCTCTCTCTCTGTAAAACTGTCACACACCTACACATGCATGAGCGATCATTTCTCCCTGTTTCCTTGTGCGAACGCGCCACACTGAAGGTCAGACAGACTGAGGCCATGACAATACAAGTAAGTAAACATGGACCCATCATTTTAACCTTTGACCCTAGAGTCTAAACCACCACACTGACCGCTGACATAGAGAGGAACACAGAGGTGAAATAGGGAAAGAATGGATTCCTAGGAACAGGAATACTATGAAAGTGTCAGATCTAAAACAATAACGTTTATGTTTATGTTACATTTTTTGTATAAAGTTGTACTTCTCTAGTGTTGTCCTTTCTCTTATTTTTGTATTTCTCCTGTTTTTTATTCCAGCACAGTTGCTGTGGAGCACCCACACTTTAATTGTACATAAACAATGACAACAAAGGGCTATTCTATTCTATTCTATTCTATTAAGGTGTGGTGGGGCTAAAAGAACAAACAGCAGGAAAAAAGACAATAACTCTCAAAATGACAGAAATAAAAAAATACTACTCGTTAATCTATTTGACCCCATTTAGAGAATAATGCAGTTAATTTGTTACACAGACAAGAGAGAGATTTATTTCATTATTAACTAGCTTTTTATAATTCATTAAAATATATATATCACATATGTTATTTGCATGAAAATTGTAAGAAATATTTTTACAGTATAAAAGTTTTACAATATATAACTGTGTTAGAGTATATGGGCAGAATAAATAAAGTGATTTTTTTTTGTACTTTTGATGAATCTGTGCTGCCTAAAGATGAAATATATTATCACTATCTCCAACATGAAAACCCATTTTGTACCAGAAAACAGGAAAACAGAAGTTCCACATGAATTTGAACAGGAAATAATAAACAGTTTTATTAGAATTTATATTTAATCATAAATACTCCTCCTACTAGGACTACTACTAATAATGATATCTATAGAACTGTTTCCAATAGGATGAAATTTCAGTACCTGCAAAAATTTTGTTCAATACCTTTAAAGTTTTCTGATTTCTATTATTAATGTTTTGTTTTTTTAATGTTTCCAGATGGTTTTGCTATAGTTTTTTTTTTTTTTTTTTTTTTTATTTTTTTTTAATTTGGGTTTTTTTTTTTTTT